>JAWZYV010012258.1:0-176922 GCA_038373885.1 Cheiracanthium punctorium | reverse complement strand
CATATTGTAAAAAAGCAATCTCCTGGCAGAAAAATAAGTCTAGTTTGTATTAATGAAAAGTACACTCAATACATCTCATCTTTGTCCGCTTTAAATAAATAATTGGCCCCACTATCGCCGAAAAGATAAGACATTGAGCATGGTGGACGGCTGAAGAGTACGTCCCGTGTTCGAACCTACCGCGCGCGTGTCGGTCTAGAGCAGGGATGGGCAAACTGTTTCGGTCGCGGGCCAAAAATCGAAAAAAAAAAAAGTTTGGCGGGCCAAGACAGATTTTTCTAAAATTTAAAAAACAATATACAAGTATTACAATTTAAATGTGTTAATGAGATGAATGAAATTGCGATTTCATTATTAAAAGTTCTTTATATTGAGGTTCGAAGTGAGATGCACTGATTCTAAGGAACGAGGCTCAATGCTCATCTGTCAGTCTACTTCTGAAAGAATTCTCTCTAAGGTTCATAATTGAAAACGCTTGTTCACATATATAAGATGAAGCAAACACAGCACTGATTTTCTGGGCGTGAGATATTAAATTTGGGATATTTACTTTCGATAATGATTTGTAAAACTAACTTTGGCATATTTAGAAACAACTGCTTCAGATGATCGTTAGATTGCAATTCAATTAATTCGAGCTGCAAATCTGACCTCACTGGTTCACAATTTACGTTGAAAGGCAGGGTAAAAATATCCAAACCTGTTTGAATAATGGCACCGAACTCTTGAAATCTGCGTTCGAACTCAAAATGCACTTTTTTCAGGTCATCTTCATAATTCTTAATATGGATATCTATATAAATAAAATTAGACTTTTGTCTGTACATTTCTCGGAATTCAAAAATTTTGCGATTTCTATCCGTTTCAAGCACCCGGGAATCCGATGCGACCATCAAAAAAAAGTTTGTCTGTCTGTCATTCTGTCGTTCTGTCATTCTGTCATTCTGTCCGTGACGCTTTTTATGTTTCAGCATCACGTAAAAACGACTGAAGCGAATGATATGAAATTGGGTGTCATGATAGGTGGTCACTCAACTGAAAACATAGGCGTCTAATTTTAAAAAAATCTTTATTGGATTTTGAGATTTTGCGAAAATCCTTTCAAACTGCGTAAATTTGTGTTCAAGCATCACGTAAAAACAACTGAAGCGAATCATATGAAATTGGGTGTCATGATAGGTACTCACTCAACTTAAAACATAGGCGTCGAATTAAAAAAAAATCTTGACTAGATTTTGAGATTTTGCGAAAATCATTTCAAACTGCGTAAATTTGTGTTCGCACATCACGTAATAACTGCAAAGGTGAAAAATGATATTTGGTGAAATGATAGGTGGTCACTCACCTTAAACTATTAGCATCTAAATAAAAAAAAATCGATCATATTTCGAGAACTTGCGAAAATCGTTTAAAACTGAGTGAATTTTGTTCCCGCATTACGTAATGACGACTAAAGCGAATGATATGAAATTTGGTCACATGATAGATGGTTGCTCAACATAATTTACAGGTGTCCAATTTTTTAAACATTTTTGTTAGATTTTGAGATTTTGTGAAAATTCTCTCAAAATACGTTTATATTTCTTCAAACATCACGTAATAACGACTAATACGAAGGATACGAAATTTAGTGATATGATAGGTAGTTGCTAATCTTAATTTATAGGCGTTGAAATTTTCAAATATTTTGATTACATTTTGAGATTTTGCGAAAATTGTTTTAAAATGCTGAAATTTTGTTCCAGCATCACGAAATAATGACTACAAGGAATGAAACGAAATTGGGTGACAGGATAGGTTGTCACTCAACTTAAATTCTAGGCTTCCAATTTTTCAAAAATGTTGATTAGATTTTGAGATTTTGCGAAAATTATTTCAATATGCGTAAATATTCGTTCGCGCATCACATAATTACGACTAAAGCGAATGAAATGATATTACTTAGTTACTCTCTAACATGTAATAGTTTAACAATACATAAAAATTATAACTTCGCTTTCTTTACTTTGGCAACATACTACATCCATTCTGTGTACTCCTACAATGCTGAAGAAGGTTCTTACTTTTTGGAAATTTGCATTCACTAACCCGTCAAGGACGGGTACTTCAGCTAGTATAATATATAAATATATATATATTCTTTCAACTTCCGTCGGACCGGCAAATTAAAATTCCATCCGCGGGCCGGATAAAACCTTCTGGCGGGCCGGATTTGGCACGCGGGCCTTAGTTTGCCCGTCCCTGGTCTAGAGTTTTGGTCGGTTTTCTCCAGAAATATCGTGAATACTCATTAGAACCCCTTAAAAAGGGTCCTCCACCCAAGGCATTCCCCTTTAGGCATACAGTTCTCATGTAGCTTTATTAAAAATAAATATTTGTTTTAGTATTATTTATTAATTTAAATACATACATAAAATATCGAATATGTTCAGATTAATAGTAACCAGAGAGCCCTTAACTGCAGATGCCTCTTGTGTGGACTTGCCAATACACAAATAATTCCATAATATATTTTTAACCTTATAGATACCGTAATATTAGAATCGCTTGCTGCCAATTTAGTTGTTAAATTTAACTGTCCAACGAAATCATTTCTAGCGTTCGTAGACTCCGAAAAACCTAAATACATAAACATGAAACCAACAGAAAATTAACTTACAGGCGCTTTAAAAGTACTCTTGTTTTGAATGCTATAGATGTCTCACTTTGAAAGTGTTATCATTCTGATAAAAAGAAACTTGCATGCAAAATAAACTGTTGCCAACGCAGCTAAAACAATTCGGAATAATTTCTCAATCAATTTATTAAAAAATAAAGATATTTTTTAAATGGTCATGTCCATATAGAATTGCCCAGGTAACGGGAAGACTAACGGATTTCTAAATGGGATGCAGTTTTTTTCATATATATTCTTTACTTAATTGTGAAAATTCTCAAGCCGATTGCACCAACGGAGTGGATTTTATGATGTTTTTTGAGATTGAATTGTTCACTATTTTGGAAATGGCGGCAAAAGTTCTGTTTTGGAGTGGTTCAACCCGGAGACGGTTAGGCTTTATTTATAAGGTAATTACTATCATTTTGTTATTACTACTATTGGTTTCCTGGGATATTTTGGCACCAAGAATAATCAGGCCTCGGAAATAATACCGATTAAGCACTGTAACACTTTTCTAATTCATTCCATATGTGAGCATTTGCGCTTGAGCACACGGTCATTCCTATCGCATTCTATGTATGTAGGCTGATGAATGCAGTGATAAGTCATTTCTGTAATCAGTCTTTTTAAAAAAATATCCGACATTTTTTTTTTTGAAAAATAGGAATACAGTAGTAAAAAATTGCCATGCATAATTTTAATCTGAAATGTATTTTATGTGGAAATCTAAATTATTCGTGAAATTAGAGGAAAAACGAATAACAAAACGTACCCCTCCCCCTTTTTTTTCGAAAATGTTAAAATTTGAATAAAAGCCGCTTTTCACAGGGGCGGATACAAGGGGATGAAGCGGCGACATCGCACCCCTCGAGCGCACTTGAATCCCTTGCAAAACCCAAGTTTAACTGGTTCGCTCACATCATTAAAACTGTGCAAACAATTCTTTGACCGAAGTTGCTCCGCTGGAACCGGCTTTAAAGCTTCATCAAAGGAGCAGCAGAGAGGCTTTTTGCTTATAATTTAAGGGGGTGGCCATAAAGCAATTGGACTACTTATGACCGTCAGCGGGGGGGGGGGGGACTTTTAAGCCTTTGTTTTCTATTTTGCTGGAGCAATGGAGACTACTGTTCTTGTAAGTGATTAGAGTGACCCCATTGCGTACCGAAAATAATGGATACAAAATGGGTAATGAGGCCATAATAATTTTATTTATTAAATGAAACTAGCCTCTTGCTGTCGAGCACCAAGTTGAATATGACCAGTCGTGAAGACTTGCGATTGGATGGATAGATTAGGAGTCAAGATTCTGTACTCCGTGTGCTTTGAGATCTCTAGCTGTCGCTTCGCTGGATTCGTTGGTCATTGGTAAATGTGTTTATTCTGTGAGGGGAAAAGGGCTCTTCAAGTATTTTGCGTTAGAGTTTTTTTAAAAATCTGACGGTTGGCAGCTTACGTAAAAATAAGACTTATGAAGTGGCAAGTGTGTGTTTTGTTAAATTAAAAATGTGCATTTAATTTCTATTTCTCTGCCAGAAACATGTTTCTTGTGGAGTTTAACTAATCGAAGAGCCATTTCACATCTCGCAGAAATTCATCTTTATGTACTCATTTTCCCCTTTCATTCCCCATTCGTTTTACAACGAATAATTTCCGTACGCTATAGAAACGCAATATTTCCGTGAATTTTTCTTCCCGAAATCTGAAGAAAGAAAAAAAATTATTGAATCTGAATAATTTTTTTTTCAATTGACAGGAGAAAATAAACTGATATTAGTCCAATAACGAAGATTTTTCCAGCGTGACTGTTGTCAGAAAAATTTCCATGAACTGAAGAAATAATTTTTTGAAAGTGAGTCTTTACGCACTAATTTATTCCTCATCGCTCAACGAATCATTTCCGTGCTCTTAAGAAACGTCATAATTCCTTTAATTCTTTTCGAAAATTTAAAAGGAGGAAAAAATTTCGTGGACTCTGAAGTTTCTTCAATCGACAAGAGGAAAGAAAAAGGAGGGGGGGGGAATATTCGTCAAATAACGGAGATATTTCTGCAGCACTCTTGAAAGTCAAATTTCCGTGAATTGAAAAAATATTTTTTGAGAGTGCACGAAGCTTCGCTGTTCTATTTTTTGTATTTTTTTTTTCTTTTTGGCAAAGATGTTGGCATGATAAATTCGATCAGTTTAGGCTCTGTTCAATGCTGAAACACTTGTATTACGTAGAAGGTTCGAACTGTATAGTTTTATTCCAGTTGGAATATGTGTTCGAAAACTGCTCACGCGCTAACTTGCAATAACCTAGCAGGGGCCGCACCACGACGTTATCGAATAGCTTTCCGTAGCGGATGAATCAAGCTTCCTCGTCTCATGACGTCACAATCCGAGAAACATCCAATGTGTGCTACATCGAGCCTGTAGTAATCGTTCACGTGTCGCAAATAATACTGTTTTATTTTTCCGACTTAATAAATGATGCCGGAAACTTGCATTTCGATACCCAAGAATAGGAGATGGATGGATGTTTTATTGTGTGTATCACGGAGTGTTAAGCACTCCAACAAAAGGTTCCCCCTTTCATGGGCAAGCTCAAGTTACACTGCCTGTCACAAAAGAACCCCTTCATGGATCGATGCGCTCCAACCCCTCGGAAATTCTGAAATGATTTGAGAAATTGTTGAAATAGGGAGGAAAGCAGTGTATTGTGATGAGTTGATGTATCTCTGTTACCCGAGAGTGTCAGAACCGTCAAAACAGGTTTTAAAATTCTCACTTCTTTTATACGCTATACCAGTGGTAGTACCCAATGAAGGGTCGCTGCTATTTATCCGAAGAATTTGACTATCCGTCACTTATATTCTTCGAATAACATCGTGGTAGGGCCCCCAGCTCTGGCTACTACTTTTGCCAAAAAAAGCTTTTAACTAAAAGTATAGTAGAGGTTTGGTGGGACATAGAACTGTAAAGGTCTCTCGAAAGTTTTTCTCTAAACAGAAGTCATTTTTAACCATCCCGAAATTGAGTCGCCTGAAGAAGTAGAAAATCTCGAGCATTCGCCTTAACATGACGCAAGTCCGACCAGCGAGCTCTGCAATGCTGTATTAAGCGGCCTCGTAGATTCACTTACCTCCTTCGAATGCGTGACCGCCTGCGGTCACGTGACACTCCTGCACCCTGGGCTCGGCAGAAGGACTGGATCCGGATCTCGCAGCACCCCGCACGCTCCAGAACAGCAGTTCCATGTTGTGCGCTGCATGTCTCGTCTTCCTTTCGCCTTGCTGTTCCTTCGATCCTTTCATACATTCATACGTCACACTCATTCATACGTCACACGCATTCATGCATCATACATCACACGCATTCGTACATCATACATTCATACATCACAAGTCATACATTCATACATCACACGTCATACATTCATACATCACACGTCATACATTCATACATCACACGTCATACATTCATACATCACACGTCATACATTCATACATCACACGTCATACATCACACGTCATACATTCATACATCACACGTCATACATCACACGTCATACATTTATACATCACACGTCATACATCACACGTCATACATTTATACATCACACGCATTCATCCCACTCATTCATACGTCACACGCATTCATACTAATATATACACAGATACACCTATACATTCATACGTCACAAGCATTCGTACAAATATATACATAGATACACCTATACATTCATACGTCACAAGCATTCGTACAAATATATACATAGATACACCTATACATTCATACATCAAACATTCGCACAAATATATATACAGATACACCTGTACATTCATACATCAAACACTCGCACAAATATATACACAGATACACCTGTACATTCATACATCAAACATTCGTACAAATATATACACAGATACACCTGTACATTCATACGAGCACAGATAGATACACTCAGATATCCATATGCATTGGCACACTGCAAGCATTTACACAAGCATAAATGCATACACATGTATTTACATGTCACAAACACACATGCAAGCATATATACACACACCGATTATCCATCTACATTCATCACAGGACACATATACACGGATACTCATGCATTACAAACATTCATGCAAGCAAACACACACTCACACACCCCCATGCGCTCACGCTTTAGATACAAGCATTCATACGCATACACCTCATACATGTAAAAGTGCATATAATATGTACATTCACACGTTGTACACACTCATACATACGCATATATGCTCACTCCTTAGAACACGCAGGCACGTACTCCGAACACAACCATTTACACGCACATACAATCAAACATACGTACAACAATGCATACAAGCATTTATATATTCGAATGTACACTCAAACATACACACTTTCACACACACTCGTATTTCCAAAAGTACGTAGGCACACGTACCCAAACACGCGATCGACACACATGTACACTGGATTAGCATACATAGATATACATATAAAGCACAAACCTCCCTTAACATATTCCCATTCAGGCATTTACACAAATAAAACTAAGTGCACTCGAATAGGACAAACTAATAAAGAAATGTATAAAATAAATATATTTACATCATTATTCAAAAATACCAGACCGGTTAACTGGAATGACTCCCCCATTGCTTAATGTTAAACTATTAACTTCAATCTTAAGAAGTTTTGCCGCCCATCTACATTCGTACACACATAAATGACTATTCGTAAAGTATAAGAAAAGCAATGAACATCCCATAGGGTAATATTAGCCGCCCTTTATCCGTCTTGTACGTCAAAGCTAAAATACTAGAAAAATGACACGATTCAAAATATAGGTCATGTGCCTCTTAGAATACTTCAAAATGCCCCATACAATTTCTGATAGAACTTTGACATACCGGCCCATTTAGACAAAGTATTCTACTTGATTGTCAGTGAATAATACTAAACACAGAGCTACCTCGATACACCAAACTCCCCTTCGAACTTAATTCATATCATTACTTAAATTTAAAAGTAAATCTTACATTAATTCTTAATATTTAAACTATTAAGAAAAGTATAGCCCTCCCGCCCTAAATCTGCCCAGTTCCCGAAATCCTATGTTAGCTAGAATTCACCTATGATGCATGTTCGGCAGTTTCTAGTGAAAGTGAACCCACACCTTTGATTTTTGTCACTTTCAAATTCCTTCTCTAGAAGCCTGACGTAATGACTGGACGAACCCTTAAAAGACTAGATCATCAATCATTTCAGAACGTAACATCTACCGGTTCAGCTAAAATCGCTCTCCTCTTAATTTCACGAGTTTTAGAATGTGTATAATTGTCGTTTCCCAACAAATGGATCATCCTTTAACTTTCATCAACTCTTCGCGGATCCCCAAAAATTCTTTTTTTCGCCTGAAAACAGCCGCCAACACAGCAAAGCAAAGTTTTCATTTTTAACATTAACCCCCTTAAGCGGTTTGCCCGTACAGTGTACGTGCTACCCAAAATTGGCCTCAACTGGTTTCCCCGTATAGCGTACGGGCATCGATATTTTCTCCTTTCCTTTTCTGATTTGCCCGTATATTTCATTATTGTGAAGAGACTATTTAGTATTAATATTTTTCAATAGATCGCGTGGCTTGTCAATGTAACTGAAATGCTTTTCATCCGGGTTTTTCTTCCTAGCGAGAGAGCGGGAATATTTCATCATATGCCTTTCAAAATATGCCTTTTTTGGAAGCATTTCGGTAAAAAAATTGACCGCTTAAAGGGTTAAAAATATCTCGTTAGCTAATTCCACTGAGACATGAGATTTTTTTTTAAATACTTTCCCAGAGAAAGAGCTACATTTTTCTAATGGATAGGAAGGAGACACCGTATAAAAATTATTTTAGATATGCATAAAGCTCCTAGATTTAAAAAAAAAAGATAATAGCATTAACAGCTATTTTTGAAACACCTGGTAAATATTTTTTTCTTGAAAAGCTGTTGTAAGTGAACTCTACAGTAGAGACCTACACGGGCTTGAAAAATGAGTCCCGGTCCGACGATTCTAAAATTTGTAGACCCGGTTCGGGCCCGTAACACATTTGAAACAAACATCACGTTCCGGCCCGGCCCGTACGTTGAGGAGTAAAAATTCGAAAAATCCAGGAATTTTAAAAAATATACAAAGACGACCCAATAGATCGATAATTATTTTTCAGGCATTTTATACTGAGCAAAGTTATTAATATTAACTACTACATTAAATTAATACCAATATTCAAAATAACCATTTATATATTATGTCATACTGTACAGAACATAACCATCGGCTCGGTCTGGCGCCGCTACTGGTACAGAAAAGGAAAACAGACGGTTATGACATCCTTTTTTAAGTGCAACAAAATCTGAAAACTTTACCACGTCATAGTTTTTCAAAGGAAAAGGAGTAACAGCCCCACGATTCCACATTTTATTGCCTACAGAAACCAATTTCTAAAAACCTTTTTTTCTGGGTTGTAGGAAGGCAAAAAAAAAAATATTAACACTAGATACGATTTCGGTTGCAGGTCTAATCTATAGTACAAGGTTACAGCAGCACTACAAGAGCAGGGCCCGATTATGATCAATATCTTCCCCCCCCCCCTCTCTATGAAATTTGATTCATTTTTCGTAAATTTTTTATATAAAAAGAACATTTCAGAACAGCATTTGAAATTGGGGGCCCTTTCAAGCCGGGGGCACTGGGCAAAGACCCGGTTTGCCCATGCGATAAGAAGGCCCTGAACAAGAGTGGCGCTCGTACCCAGACTGTCTACGAGAACTCTCGATCCGCCACAAACGTAGTGCACAACCTTATATTTCGCCCAACATTGAATTGCATGGTATTGTCACCAAAAACCCACCTCTATGATCGATTTCGAAGCCGTACCACGAATGGAAGTGATTAAAAAAAAATCGATCGCAAGAAAATAATTTACCTTCATATTCAATCTTCAGGAGCGACAGTTTCACATCATCGCTTCTGGTAAATGGTTCTGAAAGTAAAACAGACTACGCATGCATTGGATGTATGCTATTTGCAATCCATCAAGAAAAATTGCCGATGTATCAAACCTCCCCTATACGAAGTGCCTGGCTGTGAACTCCGCAACTCTAAAAATTTATAAAACTTTACGCTTATGTTCTAAGCAGCTTGTTATACAAAAGAGAACTTATACAGGATTAGTAGTTTTCTCTATATGAACTTCGTTCCGACTTCCCTCCGATTAACTCTACCTCAGACTAGTTACAGTTTACCTAAACTAATTTATTTTTCGATTAAGCTAGTTGGGGATATTTCTACATAAAGAACAAGTTTCTTTTCATCTAAGTTTTGAAGTTGCGCAAAAGAGAACAAAAAACCAAACTTATATCCCTTTATAGCGGCAGGGACATAAAATTAACATAAACACCCCCTCCTACCTTTAAGGCCACGTGACCTCCGGAAAACGGAGTGACGAGAGGGGGTGGACTTACATGTCTCGTCTCCCAGTTCTTGCTGCAACCTGGATGACGATTTTTAGCAGACTGGCCCACATGTCGGACGCTGGGACGGTAGCTTTCACGCATGTTCTGTTATGATGTTGGGACGAGTTGACAGACAGATCTTTTATTAGATTCTTCTTTGGGAGGGGGGAGAGTACTGTTCACCTGTAATAACAAATTTAAACGACTACTTTAAAAAGGAAATTCCTTGAATTAGAGAATTTAAATAAAGTTCCACAATCCGCAAAGGCAATCGAAATTGCAGATGCTATGAGAGTTTCAGGCAAACACACAAAAAAAGAAATCAACTTTTGTCCATTCAGCATGTAAAAGTAACTCAATTTATACCCGATTTTAAAAATCAGACATCAATTAAGTAAAAATGACACTCTTTCTTGATAAAACATTTATTTGTGCTTTGAAAATATCACTGTATACACCTGTATTTTAAAAAAAAACTGATTTATTAAGTGAAGGCGTTATTTAATAAATGTACTTCTTAGATTTACTAGTAATAAAGAAGAAGTGTTAAGTACAGTACAAACTTCCCGGAAAAAAATTCTTAAAAATTAGGTTCTAGATTTATTGGGTTAATTGTCTTTCTTTTATGTGCAAATCAAACTGCATAACGAAAATTCTATAGAGCGTTGTTATTTTTCTTTCTAAGTGAAGGAACTGCATTATTTTACATGTGTCTCTATTCTAAAATATAAAAAAAATATTGCCGTGCCCAGGATTCGAACCTCGGTTATTGCGGCCACAACTCAATGTACTAACCACTATACGATTACGGCCACAGTAAAAAAAGTTTTCTTAAGATTGTAATCTTTGGAAGTGTTCTACTTTCAATCAGGATAAGAAATGAGGAAATTATTTAATCCTGGCGATCCTGATCAGGATAATGAGATAAACTTATAAAATTATTGTATTGTCACCGGTTCTTCATAAATGTACAAAGTTTACATTAAATCTGAACGTTTAAAGTGTGCCAAATTTGAGTTCAAAGGAGTCGGTTACAAACATACATACAGGTGAAGCTAATAAATAGGATAATGGGATAAACTGTGTGTTAAAATCCGTGTTGAGATCCGTGTTAAGATCAGTGTTAAAATCAGGATAATGGGATAAACTTACCAAATTATTGTATTGTCATCGATCCTTGATATATCTACAAAGTTTAAATTAAATCTGACCGTTTAAAGTGGGTCAAAATCGAGTTCAAAGGAGTCGGTTACAAGCATACAAGCATACATACAGGTGAAGCTAATAAAAGCGTGTTAAAAAAGTTACTCCAGCTACATCCGCTGTCAAAAGCTTGTCATGCCATCTCCTCTGAAACCGTGGAGATTCGAGTTTCGGCGAAAGATGTCCACGGATTCGGAAAATCCCGTGGAAGTCGGTAAGCTGACTTAAATTTCGAAATTTAAAACAATTACTTTAGAGGATATTAATAAAAAACTGAAAAGAGGTGAGCGTCATGATTGCCACGTTTGGCAAATTTCGCCAGCATTCAATCACTAAGGCTTTTGCAACAAAGCAAAAAAGCATGCGTGAAATCGACAAACATGAAGTTGAATTACACCAATATTACGCCGAATTAAAGAGTATATGAAATAAATAAGTGTATTACACAAAGTTCACAATTTTCAAATAGTAAGGTCTCTTAGATAACGGGAGTCTAAAGAATTTACCGAATATTATGCGACGTATGAGAGATTTTTTTAACGTAGGGGCTGCATTGAAGAGCCTATCTCAAAATTCGTAACTGATGGGGGATAGGGGCCAAAACATTATTTTAGGTATCCTGGGTGATCTAGAGAGAGACCCATGGACACAGGGGTCGATACAGGAATTTTTTCCCAGGGTCCCATTTTCATGAAAATTACTTATTTTGTGAATTCACACTTAATTTAGTGAATTTCAAACTTGATTTTTGTGAATTTGTTGTGTGAAATTTGTGTATCATTTTTTAACAAAAGCCCCCTTATTTGTTAAAATACTGATAAAACAGATTAAAATGCAGTGTAAAATGCCAATGAAGGGGGCAGTTTTAATCGATTGTATTTTTGTAAAGGAGGGGGGGTGGCGCAAAATGGACCTCAATTTTCGTCTGCATCGACCCCTGCCCATAAATTCGTGAATTGTTGTCAAATACAACATTCACGAATATCTAAAAATCGATTTAAGATTTCGAATAGAATTCTCCAAGGGCGGTAGACTTGAAGAAAGTGAAAGGATAGCCATTTCCCTTGAAAGGTAAGGCTAAAAGATTTATGTATAAAATTCTCGCTTTAAAGTTTAACAAATAGGAGTCCTATGCTTAGGCTAGCTTGTTTGTCTTCAATACGTGTTGACAATTTGTTCGAATTCTAGGTTAAAACAAGAGATATCACTTTCCGGTACAACTAATATGAAACACACATTTTTGGATGGATTGAATTGGTAAAATTCGATCGACCGCCTGTTTCTGGGAGGTAAATCGTGCAATGCCAACGCCAGCACTTTTTAGATTTGGGACCATTTCGAGAACTTGTCCTGTTCTAAATCGATAGAGGAAAAAAAATAGGCACTTTTCCAGTTATCCAGAATCTAAATTCTCTCTCCTACAAGCGGTATCATTTCACTTACTCTGACGTAAAATGAAGCAGCACAGCGACAGCTGGCCGTGCGCGGGCACAGCCGGCATTCGTCAAAAGTGAGGTCTCTAGATCTGTAGCACGCGATGAACGTTTTTATCGTCCCCTATCTTGCTGGTAGTTAAGTCGAGCGATGGCAACGGCTGCCCTTTTTTCAGCATTGGGAAAGGGTTGCGCCTCAAAGGGTTAAAATGTTTTCATCTCTTGAAATGCATAATGACGGCAACCCTGTCATACCTAGCAAAGCAAATCTTTAGGGAATTGTAAATCCTGATATTAAATTTATGTCCAGTTAGGAAATATTAAGAACTAGAAGTGAAAGCCCGTTGTGCTGGGAAAAACACTGGACGAACATATGTCAACGCTCAATATATTTAATCTTCGTTCACTTAAAATAAATATTAAATGAGACCAAAATCTAATTTCATGCTCTTCTGAAAACGCGAGGAAACTTTTCGCATTCGAACAATTTCGTCTTGAGTAAAAAAATTTTGTCCTCTTATATCAATGCTTCATGCAGAGGATATCATTTTAATGAAAAGGAAAAAGTCTTTACTATGTCCCATCTGGAAGTATGTTGTCCGGAAAAATAGATTTTAAACGAATTGGAATCCCATCTTTCACTTCAAAGCCTGACGACCATGACTTCAATAGGACATGAATGTCAACTGCGACAACTCTTTTTGTCACACAAAGGATTCACTTTTTCACTTTTTTCTTTAGATTTTTAAAGTAGAGAAAATTATTTTCTGTATTTTTATACATAATTAAGAAAAATTTCATTCGGATAGTGCAAACGATGTAGAAGCTATTACAAGTTTTGTGCTTAACATTTTAACCTTTTTTGGAGTGATTATGATAAAAGTTCTATCTTCGGTGGTTTCTCGGAATTGTTTGAAAGTCAGTGAATCAGTCACTAAAGGATCCGCGTAACTATATAGTAGGTTGATTAAATAATACAGGTTATATAATCGTCAGCTATTTTTTAGCTTATAAAAAATAATTTAACATATTCAAATGCAAGTTCGTCTGCCAGAAACGAGGTTGAAACTCGATTTGGGGGGGGGAAGGGAGGGATTGAATCAAATACCATCAAAGGATAGCTCCAGGAGAAAAGAACATGGAAATAATTCAAAATTGAGTTATTGAATAATTCAAAATATTAAGTGAGGCACAGCCAGCTGTCGTCAAAAAAGGGTCTCTAGATCTGTGGCACGCGATGAACGTTTCGATCGTCCGCCATCTTGCTGGTCGTTAAGTCGAGCGATGGCAACGGCTGCCCTTTTTTCAGCACTGGGCAATCTAGCCAGCCGTTCTCGCATTCTTCCATTTTTCAGCAGATGTCAGTGCTGTTAAAAAGAATCGTGACCATTTTTTGTACGGGAAAGGATGTGCTAAAAAGTAAAGAATTCTCGTGGAGCATGTCACCCGCAACTATTTTTATAGATATCCAATCTATTCTTCGTAACTGGCAACAGTCAAAACGTCCGAGTTGGGTGTTCCCAGAGCGGGAACACTGCGCATTAATGGGTTTAAGGTACCTGTTTACTGCGCTGTCAGTACAAAGGATGTTTTTTTTTTTTTAATCAAATTCCAGGACTAAACATTCATAATTAAATTCAATGTTTATGTTAGTTTAACCTAAATAATCGGTTTTTTATTAATACGTCCAAACTAAGGAGCAAAGTAGGCCCTAAAGAAAAGCCCGAGTCTGCCCCCACATCCTTCATTTAAGCTTTTCATCAGAAAGCTAAGAACAGGGCGTTTGCTAAAGGGGAGGGGGGGGGTTAGAGAGAGGCCCTCCCCCCCCCCTCTAATATTCGTAAATTCTGTTAAACTTGGCAAAATTAGATTCCTAGATGTCAAACTTGGTAAAAAAAAAAAAATGAACAAGTTGGTAAAAATCGACGTTTTGACTTGTCAGTTTATCGACGTCTTCCCCCCACCCCGCAAAAAAGTCTCACAATGGCCCTGGCTAAGAAGCCCGGACCGGACTGTTACTGGTACAAAACATCTTACTACACATCTGGTACATCTTGCTACAAAAGCCGGGCCTGGCAGGTCACTTTGCAAGTTTAACTTTTAAGTCGGAGCTCTTGAAATATCCTTCCGCATTTTCTAGCCCAAGACATGCGTTGCACCAGGGCAAGGCACATAAGACCTATAGTTACACGGCATTCTAAGCATTTATCTTTAAGCACGCTAAGAGCACTTTTATCTCTATTCTAAAAAAAAGTAAGAGCCGCTGTCGTCGCCGCTGTCAAAAGCTTGTTCGCCTATATTCTCCCAAACCGTGGGGATTTGAATTTCGACTAAGGTGCCCACAGATTCGAAAAATTCCGAGGAACCTGCTAAGCTGGGTTAAATTTCGAAAATCGAATTATTTTAGAAGATATTAATAAAAAAAATAAAAAAATAAACAGAATGGTTGCCAGATTTGGCATAAAGTCATTCATTCCTTTGCAACAAAGCGTTTCCAAGTATCTAGAATCGCGTGAAATTTACAAACATGAGTTAGAATTACGCCCATTTTACGTAAATAAAAACTAATATAAGTAACTCAAAATGTGTTACACAAAGTTGACAATTTTCAAATAGTAAGTTCGCTTAGACAACAGGAGTTTAGAATGAGCGATTATTCGTTTTTCCAAAACAGAATAACTAATATCTTGAAAATGAAAAATAATTAAAATGCAGATTATTTTAAAGCCGGTTCGGTCCAGCTGGATTATTGGCTACCAGTAGAAATATTTGGCGGCGTTAACTATGCCATTATAGCAGTTATAGTACACTTTGGATATTTGCTAGCGCGACGAGATGGTATAATTCGTGGTGCTAAGTACGCCAATCTGCAAACGATTATGTAAATGAAAATATGGATAACGGTTTTCCGGTAACCTTAAATGAACAGTAATTATAGGTTGTGAGCATGTGTAAATCGCCAAATAATGAAAAGTCGCCACATGGATGGCAAGTTATCCTATCTCTTCCCGCTTTTATTAACTTTACATGTACGCAAGTCGCCAAATAATGAAAAATCGCCCTGGGGGGCAAATTCGCAAGGTGTCCAATAGGTTTTACATTATTAAAAATACAGCTGAAACAGATGTTCTGATTTTATTACGCTTTAGCTCCTAATTAATATAAATTTGAATGGCAACATTAAATATCATTGTGTTTCTGAGGAGTGCAAATAATTTTTCCAGCGATTATAAGCGGAGTCCGCACTCCAGGTGGAGTATAGCTCAGGACCCGTACAACACGGATTCCCATAACAAAATATCTTCCGTGTTATGAGGGGGAGGGGGTCTACTGTAGTGTGAAGTTTAAATTTTTATGTACCAATGAACATGCAAGAACCAAGCAATGTGTAGCTCAGTAACATTCTATCTGATCCAATCTTCGGGTTTTGTCTGTTGAAATTATGTCTTTTTTACGAATAAGCCTTATTAGGGGCCGAATGCTTCATACGAAAAGCGAGCGTAGCGAGTCTGGGGGCCTTGGCCCCTAGTTTTGGAAAAAAGAAAGAAACTATAAGCTAACAATTATTTTTATTCAGCTTCTGTGAATTTTCGTATCGGACAAAAAAACCATTTCGGATTAAGTTTTGCGGTAGCACAAAAAATATAAAGGAATAAAAAAGCCACAAGAAAAAAAAAATTGGAGTGACTCCACTCGATTTTACGAACATTTGATATTTACTACGCATTTAAATAAATTTCATTCAACAGAATAGTATCTAGTGTTCAGGCACTAGTGCACGTAATATGATTTGAGTTTATAGACCGCGATGTGCAAGAATACTTCTTTGTAGCCCTGTAAAAACTGTAG
The DNA here is from genome assembly GCA_038373885.1 of Cheiracanthium punctorium. Lineage (NCBI taxonomy): Eukaryota > Metazoa > Arthropoda > Arachnida > Araneae > Cheiracanthiidae > Cheiracanthium > Cheiracanthium punctorium. The sequence goes on along the minus strand of JAWZYV010012258.1, from coordinate 160,300 downwards.
GGCATACACTACCTAAAATTTATGCAGCATGCTAGATAGTGACCAATAATAGGCATACCTAATTGGATAACAATCGAATGCACCATCACACTAGCTCTGGGGCGCAGCCAGAAATTTTCATGGGGGGGGGGCGGGTTTCGACTACTGCAAGTCACATATATGCATACATGCGTGTGGTAAGGGCGTAAAGAATATACATTTTGTATCGGCAAAAAATTCCTCATGGGGGGTTATGACCCCCTAACCCCCCCTTGGCTACGCCCCTGCACTAGCTCACTTTAACCCTTTGAGGCGCAACCTTTTCCCAAGGCACAGCCAGCTGTCGTCAGAAATGGGTCTCTAGATCTGTGGCACGCGATGAGCGTTTCGATCGTCCGCCATCTTGCTGGTAGTTAAGTCGAGCGATACCAACGGCTGCCCTTTTTTCAGTATTGGGCCATCTATCCAGCTGTTCTCGCATTCTTCCATTTTTCAGCAGATGTCGTCAGTGGTGTTAAAAAGAATCGTGACCATTTTTTGTACGGGAAATGACGTGCTTAAAAAGTAAAGGATTCTCGCGGAGCTCTGTCACCCACAACTATTTTTATAGAAATCCAATCTATTCTTCGTGACTGGCAACAGTCAAAACGTCAGAGTTGGGTGTTCCCAGAGTGGAAACACTGCGCGCTAAAGGGTTAAATGATTTGCGTCCTTGGGCCGTAATACATAAGAATTACTGTCTGCAAGTCTGTGGACAAACTGTCAGCTCTGCACACACCAAAATCTATGCAGATCAAGAGACAGTGGCCTATAATATACGTACCCAATTTGAGCTTAATCGAATGCACCCTATTGACCAGTGGTTCCCAAAGTATGGGTCGCGGAAAGGGGAGAAAAAAATTAAACTATAGTATTTTACAGTAAACTATGTAGTCATGGGCGCCGGCAGAATATTTCCCAGGGGGGGGCAATACGGACGTCGAGGGGGGGGGCAAAGACTAACGTATGGTTACCATGTTAGAAAGAGCAAAAAAGCAAGGGAAAACACTGCATACAAAAATCCAGGGGAAGGGCCATTGCCCCCAAGGGCGGACCCAGAAACTATTTCGGAGGGGGCGCAAATCGTAAATACTCATTTTATCTAGTGTACAGAACACTCAATATTGGTGAAAGCCCCATTTATCTAGTGTAAATATACTTTTCTCGGAGGGGGCGCGCGCCCCCTGCGCCCTCCCCCTGCATCCGCCTTTGATTGCCCCCCCTTGCCCTATGCTGCCGGCGCCCATGTATGTAGTACTTTATATTGCCTATATTGGTTATCGTTATGTAGTACTGTGTTATGAAGAAAATAGGTGAAGGTGGGTTCCAGGACAAAAATGTTTAGGAACCGCTGCTGTAGCTCTTTCAGGGAGTCATTTCTGAGCATAAGCCATAATGTAAATGACCACTCACTTGTTGCTCTACCAAAAAACTAAGTCCTATACACAGCAAAATCTATAAATGTTCTGTGCCGGTCACCAGGGCCGGCCCGAGGTGCGTGCTGCCAGTACATAGTAGTCTTATTTCTCGACTTTTTTCGTGATATATCGCAACCATCTACCAAGCTCGGTCTAATGTGATAGAAAAAAAAAAGACCCAGGAGCGGGGCCTTAGGCGATCGACTACTTTCGCAACCCCTTGGACCGCCCTGCGGTAACCTACAATGTATATACCCAATTGGAACTTCTCCGAATGCACCATTTAGACACTAGCTCATTTTAAATGATTTGCGTCCACAGGCCATAACGTATAAGAATTATTTTTTGCAATCCCGCGAACAAACTAGCAACTCTACACACCAAAATCGACGCAGATCATGTGACCGTGACCTTTTATATACAGCCCCAATTTTTGCCCAATCGAATGCACGCTTTATACCTAAGTTTCCAGCCGGTGGGGCGCAGAGCGTTAGCAGGGGTTGGGGGAGAGAAAAACCAAACAACTAGTGGTGATTCATCTTTTTCAAAAACCAGTCTTTCGACGGTGGTCTATAACATATATACCCAATTTGAGCTCGATCGAATGCACTGTTTAGAAGCCATCATGCTTACTCACGTACATCTCGTAAAAAAAGCATAAATTAATTCAGAAGATCACAAAATGTGTCAATACACCAAAACCTCCAAGTCTGATTGTTTTCATGATTACAATACTTTCCTTACATGGTACATGTAAGGAAAGTAAAAAACAGCTATCAAACTAATGCTATATCATCAAGTAAAGCATATTCTTTTACAAACGTTTAATTTATCTGATGTTATGAACCGCATATTTTATAAAATATACTCTTAGTTACATATCTTACGCTAAATGTTGTAGATCAAAAATCCTTGTCAGGGGCGTAGCCAGAAATTTTTCATGGGGAGGGGGGGGCTTACGACTACTACAACTCATATATATGTATACGTGTGTGTGATAATGTAGTGAAGAATGTACAATTTGTATCGCAAAAAATTCCTCATGGGAGAGTTATGACCCCCCTAACCCCACCCCCTTGGCTACGTCCCTGATACTTGTAATAGTGTTGTTTAAACTATAATAATTGATAGTAATAAATAATAGCCAGGGACGCCCAGAAAAAAATTTCGGGGTGGGTCCAAAAATTTCGGAGGGGGTCCAAACGGTGAAAAAGGCAGATTTTTAGACAAAACTTCATCATTATTATTTTGTTTTCAAAAACTGAAATTTCGGAGAGGGTCCGGACCCCCTGGACCAGCCCCTTGGGTACGTCCTTGCTAATAGCATAGTAAAGCTATATACGAATAAACACTACCAAGGGCGGATTAAAGGGGGGTGGAGTAGGCGACCGCCCCCCCCGAGAGGAAAGAAATTAATGTAAAAGATCCTGTTTTACATCCAAAAAAATGGATGTATATGTCAATCTTCTAACTAACCGCCCCCACCGACAAACTAACCGCACCCCCAACAAACTTGCATTAATCCGCCACTGAATACTAAATACAATTGAGGTTCCACTGAAAATATAAACAATGGAATAAAAAACACAGATCATACTATTAAACATGAACTAATAAAAATGATAATCGCATAGCATTAATTATAAAGTTTACATTACATGAATTGCACGAAGTTATACTGCCTTTCACCCCCCACATCAGCAAGAATTCGATCACTTATTTATTTATTTACTTTCTAGTACATCTTGTAAAATCGAATAATGGAAAAAAGATCGCTGAAACACACAGCATAAAAATCTTACCTCTCAATTTTATATCTAAAGCAGGAACCAAAACTATGATACTATCAATTTTCTTAGGTGCATCAAGGCTCTGTTATCCACGCTTACACATTGCTGGACAGGCTTAAGACTAAAACAAATAGCTTCCTAATCAACTCTCAAAGGAGGAATCTGATTGGTTCAGAAGAAGACTACGTCAGAACGACATGCCATTCAACAAGTTGCTGAATTTGCATAACTGCAGGAGTTGAGCGCCAAAAGTTTTATCCCAGGGCTTCAGCAATACATTTAGAATTCGCGTTTAAACGAAGTTACTGCCAAACAAACAAATGATTGTGATTGGTCTAGCACTGGACGAGTAGAAAAGTGACGTCGTTTGACCAGAACCATACGTTACCACTGTCAATTTTCGAAAGGAAGCTATGACCCGAAGGTGATGGGTTTAGGCAATTGACGTCACTAGGACATGATTTTTTTTATCTGCAAAAAGATTCATTTCTGAGTTTCGAGTAAAATCCGTCATTCCAATGCTAAAATACGCAAGTCAATTGAAATATTTTCAAGCTTGCTGATTTACACAATTTCGTCTATTCCACTGTGGACGAATTTAACAATTCAGAATCCGAGAATTTGATAACTCGGCCAATATTGTGACAAGCTGAAGAATAAACGCACTGGTAGGGATGACAAATTTCAATGAGAAAAGAATTTCTCTTATCATGGCGTTTGCGGAATCTTGTCGGATTCCGACTGGATGAGAATAACTCCCCACCCCCTGCATGGTCAAGGGCCCGTACCGAGAAATTCAACCCCGGGCTAGGACTGGGATTTTACAGCACCCTCAATTTAACCCTTACCTGTCCTGAGTTTCAAATTGGATACCGGACTTTTTAATAAATACATGTATAAAATAAAGTTAAATTTGGGTACAACATCACTGAAAGGATTGGATAATTATTTAACCCTTTAACGCGCAGTGTTCCCGCTCTGGGAACACCAACTCTGACGTTCTGACTGTTGCCAGTCACGAAGAATAGATTTGATTTCTATAAAAATAGTTGCGTGTACATAGCTGCACGAGAATCCTTTACTTTTTAGCACGTCATTTCCCGTAAGAAAATGGTCACGATTCTTTTTAACAGGACTGACATCTGCTGAAAAATGGAAGAATGCGAGAACAGCTGGATAGATTGCTGGATAGATTGATAGAAGCTGGTTGTATCGGCACAGCCAGCTGTCGTCAAAAAAGATGGTCTCCAGATCTGTGGCACGCGATGAACGTTTCGATCGTCCGCCATTTTGCTGTTAGTTAATTCGAGCGATGGCAACGGCTGCCCTTTTTTCAGCATTGGGAAAGGGTTGCGCCTCAAAGGGTTAAGGATTAAGTAAAGGGCCAGGCTGAGATTTGACCCATGTTTTATTCTTAACGATCGAACCGGGCGTACATTGTTGTTTATTAATTTGTAAGTCCTTATAAAGAATCGCTTGTTAAGGCTAAAAGAACGTAAGCACCAACGTGTTTAATTGCGTATGTTTGTCCCGAAAATCGTTAGAAATATATTTATTTTATAGTGCCATAAACAATAACTGTAGTTATTCGTGTAATCAAACTCTAAATGTATTCGTTTCGCCAAGCGGTTTTTTTTTTTTTTTTTTTTTGTGTGGGGGGGAAAAAATTAAAGTATGTTGGTAATACGTTTTATGTTATTCCATAGAGGTTAATGTGCTCCACAAAATAGTGTGTTTATAGGGATCGATGCAGACGAAGTTTGGGTCCATTTTACGGCCCTTCACAAAAATATAATCGATTAAAACGACCCCTTCATTGGCATTTTATCATACATTTTAATGCCTCACCATGGCACAGTGGTTATGTCACTCAAAATCGTCCCTTCACGCGGCTGTCGACCCTAACCGTTCGGAGTTTTCCGTGTTTTTCTCCGAAACTAATGTAAATACGCGTTAGGACCCCTCAGAAAGACCCCCATGGAGGGCACCCCCCACCTTGTGTTGTCCTTCTGGCGTGGATTTATAACCGGAATTCGGGCCAAGCATATAAATCCGAAATACATGTTACACAAACAAATCATATATTTTAACCCTCCAAGCGGCTGAGACGTAAAATCCCGTCAACTTCGTTCCAGTTTTCACTGCAATGCATCTATAATTTAAATTATTTTTAACAGTCAGGTATCATAAAATTTGTTCCGATATTAAGCTTGCATGTAAATTAGGAACTTGTTTTTTAATAATTACAAATCTTCCTATCAAAATTTTATTTTTTGTATTATTTTAAAGCTACATGAAAATTTTGCCGTAAAAACAACTTTACATTATTTGCCCATTTCCAGGACGCTCAGAGGGTTTTGTTTTGTACTTGGGAACAATCGAGACGACAGCCCCCAGATATAAAAACTCACTGAAATAGATGTTGAAATCCACAAAAATAAACAGTTTTCACAAAAATGGAACCTTGGAAAAAATTCCTAGATCGACCCCCTTGGTTTTTATCTTCTTGTGTTGCTATACATGAATATTATCCCTTTGTTATAAAATGCAACTGTGTAATCACAGCCCATAAATGCGTGGAAAGCATAAAATAGGACCCAATTTTATCGCAAGTTCAGTTAATACAATCAAAATCTTTCTTATTTCTTTTCTTTGATGATGAACCCGCCAACCAATGTTTGTGTGATTACTATGGCTAAGCTACACTAGGGCGATCTGCCAAGGACGGAGGGTGCCTTGGTAGGAGAACTTTCTAAGGGGTTCTAACGCGTACCCGCTAAACAAATTTAAGTTTGTGGAATTTTCTGGATAGTGGCCAGTAAAATTACCAAGACATCGGTATATAATTCGCTTGACAAATATTTTCGAATTAGGCAGCGCTTTTGACGTAAACATTATCCGGGTATCTGCCTCTTCATGTTGACATAAATAATCTTTTGCCCTAGTGTACCCTAGGTGCCCCTCGCCCTAGTGTACACAAGATTTCCGACCGTGTGGTAAGAAAAACAGTGTTCTCCAACCGTTATATATATTTTTAATTAATTAATATTTTTAGGAGTATTGACACTAGATTATCATTTTCCGATTAATTAGCCAAGAATTGTACCAGGGCTTCTCTTTCAAACGGTAATTTTTGTGATTTCCGAGAAAATCGCTAGGTCTTGGTTGAAGAAGTCCTTGGATGACATACGCCCTATCGAAATACAGCCGACATTCACGTTTACAGTTTTGATAGAGCGTGTTATGTGCCTATCAAAAACTATGTGTATTTCAGCGTTGTTAGTTGAGCACAATTTTACTAAGATCGATTCTGCAACCTTATCAAATGTCTGCGGCACAGATGATCCGATAACATACTTAGAAATTGTCAATTATTTCGATATTGATACCGGTAGACTCAAAACTTTTGACTTTTGACATCAGTACTTGGGCTAGTCTGGGTTTGTCAGTTTTTTTTGGCAATTTATCAGTACACGAGAAAAGAGCGGGCGGCACCAGGTGCTAACAGAAACGTTATGCAGCACGTTATGTTGATGTTCTTCTCAATACTAATCGCAGTAATTGGCCGAAGATGTCTCGTTTCATTTTAAGAACGGCCTTTTTACTTTTATCTTTGCTGGTTTGAGCTTTGACGGCGGACTGTGAAGCGAAATTCAGGATTTTGTTACGCTCTATCGGTTTTCGAGCCTTCTGGGATAACGCTGAAAATTTTACATCTGAAATCAAGGCAACCACGGATTCCGCCAACTTTTTGATAAGGCAGCCTAATACGGTTGGATTGGGAATAAAATAACCTTTCATTTGATGCATAATTCGATTAAATAACAGATGAGGGTATATTAACAACGCTCTTACTCACCTGTTCAACTCCATATAGTTGGGCAGAGGGGAAAGTAAAATTAATAAAAACTTTGTGAAAAAAGCACACATAAAATGTTACTTTTAACCCATTTATGCCTAGCGTCCCTTTTTTGGGACGGCATTTTCGCTATTAGTCGAAAACGTTATTTATTTTTCCTAGCCTTTATTCATGAGTATTGAGCCTCAACTCCGCACAATATTTTAACATGAGCAAGTAGGATGTTGATATTTCGATTATTATGCAAAATGACTTTAAAATAAATCATTCCTTGTTCAAGAAGTTGACATCAGAAATTTATCTATTATTTCTGTTATCAGCAAAAATCGAAGAAAGTCGCAAAAATATCCAGGCACAAATGGGTTAAGAAGTAAAATTCGACCAAAAAATTCCTTCGGTCTTCGTCAGACAAGCCCTTCGTCTCGTTGAGCAGAGGGAACAGCAGAGCTCGACTCGTTGAGCAGAGGGAACTCTGCTCAACGAGTTAGTCTCTAAACCAGGGATGGGCAAGCTTTTTCGGTCGCGGGCCAAAAATCGGAAAAAAAAAGTTTGGCGGGCCAAGATAAATTTTTCTAAAATTTTAAAAACAATATACAAGTATTACAATTTCAGTATGATAATGAGATGAATGAAATTGCGATTTCATTTTTAAAAGTTCGTTATATTGAGGTACGAAGTGAGATGCCCTGATTCTAAGGAACGAAGCTAAATGCTCATCTGTCAGACAACTTCTGAAAGAATTCTCTCTAAGGTTCATAGGTGAAAACACTTGTTCACATATATAAGATGAAGCAAACAAAGCATTGATTTTCTGGGCGTGAGATATTAAATTTGGGAAACTTACTTTCGATAATGATTTGTAAAACTCTGGCATATTTAGAAACAACTGCTTGAGATGATTGTTAGATTGCAATTCAATTAATTCAAGCTGCAAATCGGACCTCACTGCTTCACAATTTACGTTGAAAGGCATGGTAGAAATATCCAATTCTGTTTGATTGGCACTGAAATCTTGAAATCTGCGTTCGAACTCAAAGTGCAATTTTTTCAAGAAATCTTCATAATTCTTAATATAGATTTATAATATATAAATATATATATAGTCTGTCAATTTCCGTTGGACCGGCAAATTAAAATTCCATCCGCGGGCCGGATAAAACCCTCCGGTGGTCCGGATTTGGCCCGCGGGCGGCCGTAGTTTGCCCATCCCTGCTCTAAACTAACAAACTAAACTAACGTGTCAGTTGGTCAGTGTGTGACACATCCGCTGTTGAATCGACACTTAGTGAAAAGTACTTAGCTTTCCTTGATTTGCTCTACAACGATACTCAGTACTTTTCTCCTCATTATTTCTATTGAGTTCATCTCAAATTGTAGATGATAAATATGATGTTTTTTCTGGATCTTGATTTCCATATTTCGCTAAACGAGAGTTTAGAAAATAGTCATACTCTGCGATTAGCTCTTTATAGATTTATAGGTTTTATATGAACTGAAAATAAATTGAAAGATTCGATTACCACAACTCTATTAAAAAATTAATTTGATTCATTATTGCGGGGCCCCTAAAATGGTCGGGGACCATAGGCTGCAGCAGTGGCGCACCCAGGATTTTAGTTTAGGGGGGGCTGGGCTACAAATACTGCTGAACTCTGTTATGTTGTTGTTGTTGCTTATCGTCTTTAAAGATCTGACATAAGTCAGATCAACTCCAATAGATTGTTGAGCGACAGAAAATCTATAACTAAAAGGGGAGCAGATGTTAAGTCCTCCTTAGAAAGTCCGACGCAACTCAGTATGTGCTCTGGAGAGGCTGGATGATCACAGCATTTCTTGCAAGTGGGGTGGAATTTCTTGCCATGTTCGTACGAAAGACACTTAAGGTGGCCACTTTTAAGTCTAGCAAGTGCAGTCTGGGAGCCACGATCACATTTAAATTCCAGTAGAAAGCCAGGGGATGTTCCGGTGTACCATTGGTGCGCAGGTGGAATGCGCCAAATTGAATTTAATTTAGATTTTTCATTTGAGTACAGTTCTTGGTGAGTAAGCGAAACACCAGTGGTCGTTTCGTCCTCACTGCCTTCTTTTGCCAATCTAACTGCAACCTCATTACCACTAATGTTTACATGTGATGGGATCCATTGGAGATAGATGTCGTGGTTCTGAGAAAGTTTCTTTAGTTTGAGCAGGATAGATATACTGGTTTCATCGCCTGCAGAGGACCAGTCACTAAGATGTGACCTCAATTATAGTTATAACTCTCTTATAACGTCAAAATATTCTGTGCCAGTCGACTTGCCCGTAGAACATAACCCCAAGAGCAATGTAACTCATTTTAGGATCAAATAATTATATGATCTTATCAGTGATGTTGTAACCAAGTTTAACCGTGTTTCAAGCTCTAACTTAAGTTTTTATTTAAAAACTAACATCTTTTTTTGGTAAAAAGTATTTTAGAAATAATTTAAGACAATTTTTAAAAAGAAAACATTTAACTCATTGGTGACAATTTTCAATACTTTTCACTTCTAATTTCCCACCTTTAGGGGGGGCTTCAGCCCCCATAGCCCCCTCCGTGGGTGCGCCTATGGGCTGCAGCCTACTTAGCCTAATGGATAATCCGGCCCTGTTAGCAACTTTTTTGAAAATTTATGGCTAGCTAGGTTCATAAAGTGACCCATATCTAGCCACTTTGTGGCTAAGTTGGCAACGCTGCAGTGACTGACTGATGGAATGTTCTTTCTTGTTGTAGGGCCCTCGGCTCTTACTTGGCCAGAGTTGAAGAGAGGGTGGCTGCATCACATGATCACTGGATTTACTAGATAATTGTTCAAAAAAAGACAGTTATAAAAGTTGGCTTTTGCGAACTAAATTAGAAATTGTCCAGATTCTTTTTTATGTTGAAGCATGGCTCACTGGGATAAGTACAGACTGTCCGAAAACCAGTTTCTCCTATGGGATTTTGCGTAGGAGAAAAGTTCCGCAGCTTCGCTGATTTGTCGCTGTTACCCTACTGTATCACTCTTGCCAACTCTGCCGGAGAAAAAGATCTTGGCAACCTGGCAATACCGAAGTATTTTGTAAATCGGAAATGAATGTCCAAATGTCTCAAAGAGCATTAGTAGATAAGCATATTTCAGCATAATAAGCACGTAAACGCAATTTTTTTTTCTTTTTTTTTTTTTTTTTTTTCTCAGCTTGAAAATATTGTTAGCCATTTGTGGATACTTTTAACTTTGATTTGAGCCACATTTTCTCCGGCAGAGTTGGCAACAGTGATACAGTAGGGTAACAGCGACAAATCGGCGAAGAAGCGAAAATTTACTCGTACGCTAAAACGGAGCTTTTCGGACAGCCTGTACTTATCTCAGTGAGCCATGGTTGAAGAATAATTTCGGCAATTTTATAGCTTAAAAAGAATATTTTCCGCATATTTTCTAGCATTTAGATGTTAAATCGGCTATTATCGAAAATCGATCTATGAAATAGCTCAATTTATTTAAGAGTAGATTCTGAGATTCTGCGAAAATCGTTTCAAGATATATAAATCTTTGTTTGCGCATCGCATATAACGACTAAAATGTATGAAAAGAAATATGGTGACACTCAAACAATAGGTGTCGATATTTTTTTTTTTTTTATTGATTGGTTTTTGAGATTTTGCGAAAATTTATTCAAAACGTGAAAATATTTCTCCTTTAAGTGTAAAAGCACTGAATCGAATGAAATAAAATTTAGCATCGTCACAGGTGGTCATTTAAACGAAAATGCAGGCTTTATGGAAATTAACTAGCTAACCCGTCAACGACGGGCACTTCAGCTAGGACGCATATAAAGCAATCTATAATCGGCTAAAGTTCTTCTAGCGGCAAATGATTATCAAAATTAATACACAATTTTTGCTGTTTTTGCCTAATATGTTATTATTAAAGCCTAATTAGGTTAATATTAAAAAGTTCACTCTATTAATCAAAAGGCCACGTTTAACTTTTCTTTAGTAATTTTACAATCAATATTAGCATACCAAATACATTTACACATTGCATTTCGTAAATCAGGCAAAGAAAACACAAAAAAATACAGGCCAAACAAGCCAGACCATGTATGCTTTAGGTAGTGAAAAAACATAACTGGCGGTTGTTTTAAGTGATTTTTTTAATAGATAATATTCACACAGAATAAAATGCGTGCACTTTTTCAATAAAGGTATTTAAAGAACTGGGAAGAGATTTTAATTGAAGCCATTAGGTGGTGGTGGGGTCAGTCTCCTCTGCCCGCTATTGACGAGCGCCCACTGACAAAATTTATTCTATCAAACGTGGAGCTCTTACTCTGACATTAAAAAAACTCTGACATAACTACGTTTTTTCCCCATAATAAGAACATCGAATTTTTTAAAGCGTTACGGTTTGATAAATTTCTTGAAAAAGCAGTAGGTCTCAGTCTTTCATTTGGTAAAGTGCAGGGCACGGCACATCGTTGTTTAACCCTTTAACGCGCAGTGTTCCCGCTCTGGGAACACCAAACTCTGACGTTTTGACCTTTGCCAGTCACGAAGAATAGATGTGATTTCTATAAAAAAAATAGTGGCGGGTGACATAGCTCCACGAGAATCCTTTACTGTTTAGCACGTCATTTACCGTCAAAAATGGTCACGATTATTTTTAACAGCACTGACATCTGCTGAAAAATAGAAGAATGCGAGAACAGCTGGATAGATTGCCCCATGCTGAAAAAAGGGCAGCCGTTGCCATCGCTTGACTTAACTACCATCAAGATGGCGGACGATCGACACGTTCATCGCGTGCCACAGATCGAGAGACCCCTTTTTTGACGACATCTGGCTGTGCGGTACAGACAGCCGCCGCCAAAAAAGGGGTCTCTAGATCTCTGGCACGCGATGAACGTTTCGATCGTCCGCCATCTTGCTGGTCGTTCAGTCGAGCGATGGCAACGGCTGCCCTTTTTTCAGCAATTGGAAAGGGTTGCGCCTCAAAGGGTTAAGACTACATTGTTGCTTTCCTGCATTATCCTTAAAACGTACACATGGCGGTTTTTGCAGAGTGGCGCGAAGATAACTTGTTTCCACTGTTATTTTACGGACAGTGGCATAACAGTAGGATGGCAGGACGGGCAAGACATCACAGGCTCCCGGCCGGACCCCCCCCAACATGGAGACTGTTGCAACCTCATTACATTTACTGAAAAAAAAATACATTAGAAATTTTAATTGTATTCAATTAATTTTAATTACTGACGGAAGTACATAAATTAAATAACATACAAAAAATATGCATCAAATTTAAAGTTATCAGTGAGAAAAAGTAATAGCTCTGTTTTGTAACTTGTAGTAATAAAGGGGGCCCAAGCAATGAACTCGCTACGCGCAAGGCCGACGAGAAAGGAGAAAAAATCCCTTCGGAGGCCTCGCTACGGGCCACAACGATGTAGTTAGGCCATTGTTTACGGATATGCTTTTTTCATGAAGTTTTCAAGGCTTGCAATCGCAAACTGATCAACTAATAGAGCAAGAGCCAGCGGCCGCCAGACCTTCGTCATAGTATAAAAGCTGAAACTTTCTCTGCGCATACCCCCCAACAGAGGTAGGAACAATCGGCCACTCTAAAGTTTGGATGATCGTGGCTTTGGCAGGTAACAGGTGGCAAAGGTGTATAAAATGGCAGAAAATTTTCGTCATTTCAAAAAGCTTAATTTTTTTTATAGGTTCTTCTTCGCAGTACTAGAAATCACTTTATCCCTTGCTAGACACTTTTCCATCGTGGCAAACCCCCGCTAGACAATCTCAAAGTCAGCGGGAGTCATGGAAAACTGTTGTGTTCGTAAACTCCCGCGACGAAGTACGTCAAGCTGTCACAAAGTGCCAAGCACATTTTATACTGCTACTTCTCAACTTTCTTACGATGCTGCAGCGCGCTCGTAATAGAATTACGTTTTCCATGACTTTGAGATTGTCTGGCGGGGGTTTGCCACGATGGAAAAGTGTCTGGCAAGGGATAAAGTGATTTCTAGTACTGCGAAGAAGAACATATAAAAAAATGAAGCTTCATGAAATGACGAAAATTTTCTGCAATTTTATACACCTTTGCCACCTGTTACCTGCCAAAGCCACGATCCTGCAAACTTTAGAGTGGCCGATTGTTCCTACCTCTATTGGGGAATATGCGCAAAGAAAGTTTCAGCTTTTATACTATGACGAAGGTCTGGCGGCCGCTGGCTCTTAGACTATAAGTCTTATTTTCTTTCTATTTAGTGTTCTTATTTCTACTAAGATCACTGCCTACCTTTAAAAGGCATTACGGTCAAAAATCAGATTTTTCTTTTCTTTTTTTTAAACAGGAGCATGGTTAGAAAACAGTTAGGAGCATGGACGTTTTTCTTTTTTTTTCCTTTCTTTTTTTTACAGCAGCTATATATATTCTTTCTAAACTCGTTACCATTATCTATGCATGCGTTCCTCGTTTTTTTTGTTTTTTTTTTACAAGTTTTTTTTCTAGATATCATAAAATTCATAATTGCAAACTTTTAGGACCGTTTGTATGGATTTAGGAATTTGTATGTAGTTATAATCAATATGCGGTTAGTTTATACTTTAGGAAAAGCTAGTTTATACTTTTTGCCTGTTTTAAAAATTTGCTATAATAAGAAATATTGAAATTATTATTCTCTAAGTTTTAGATATCTGTGTGTAAAGTAAAAATTTGAATCCTTAAATTTTTTACAGAGAAATTCTCGGTGCGAGTTTTTATATTTATGGCAAACCTTTGCACTAAAAAAAAACACTCTTTTATTTATTTATTCACTTTTTTTTTTTGGGGGGGGGGGATTATTTTTTTCGAAACTAATAATATTAAAGATTTAGAAAATTAGATTTTAATAATGATTTGGAAGTATCTGAAATTTTGAAAAAATTTGATCTCAAACACATAAATTTTACGATAAAATTTAATAAAATGAGTTATTTTATGTTGCTTTAATTTTCTCTTTGATCTGTCCCGACTTATGAAAGTAATTTGTTGAGACACTTTTTTGTAAGACACTTTTGTTTCATTTCTTGGATTAAGATAAATTTTACAACTAGCGTAGAATATTATTACACATGCGATAGTGCAATCAGCATTCAATTTATGTACTTCGTGATTTTTGCATAAAAAAAAATAAAAACTTCTTTCACGATAACCATCTTTTGACCCCGAATTCGCTCTGATTCATCACAATAAGTGTGTTGTCAATCTTTTTTCATGAAACAATTTGGAGTTTTAGCTTATAAATTTTGTGTGTAATAAGGTTTTTTTTAATGTGTTTTGTTTGATGTTAAAAATAAATTTTACTTATTAAAAAAGTCTTGCGCTCAGAGTAAAATTATAATTTAATTATATCCGGCTAATTCAAAAACATGACGTGCTGCAATTTCTAGAGATAGTCTGACAACCTAGACAAGGTAACTTCTCTAAAAACACTGGTAGAGGAACTTTTAGAGGGCCTCTAACGCATATTCAAGATGCATCTTTAGAAAGCCACCCAAAACTTTAGACCTTTAGATCGATAGCCACGCGAGGAGAAAGAATCCCGAGATCCTGCACACTTCAGACATTTCCCAATGTTCAGCGCTTCATAAATTCGGCCATTGGTCGGCATGTTTTAATAGAAAAGTAGGACTATGAATATTGTACACTGACTTCAATGTATTCACTGCTTTTTCTTTTTGATGTTTTCTACTATGTTCAAAGTTTTACCTATGGGCTCATTACGGTGTTATGCAGTTTAACGAGAACTGCACTTTAGTTGAAAAAACTGCCCACAAATGTAGATTTAAATGGCATTAAATGATGTAAAGTATCGGTATCGGCCGATACCATAACTGTAAAATGTCGGTATCGGCTGTTTCTAAAAATGAATTTATAGGTAAGTATCGGTATCGGTTATCGGTGAAAATGTGGTATCGGTCGATCCCTAAAAATTTTCCTAAAAGAGCCATTAACATACCAGTTAACAAAGAAATTTTGTTAATTCAAACAAGTAATTTATCTGATTTTAACCAAAGAAACCATTTAAGTTATTTTAGTTAAATTAACAAAATTTTCGTTTATTTTAACTAAATTGTTTAAATTGGCAAAATGTTTTGTTAAAATAACCAAATTGATTTAACTGACAAAATGTTTTGCTAAAATAACCAAATTGTTTAAATTGACAAATGTGTTTCTTAAAATAACCAAATGATTTTAACAAAATTATGTTGTTAATTTAACAAATATTTCCTTGGCACTACATGAACCTGATATTTTTGTTGAATAATCTTAATTTTTGTTCATTCAATAACGCATTGTTTTCCTGTGAATCTGTTTGTTCATCAAGATTAATATTTTTATTTTAGTGTTTTTATAAAGATTTAGTTGAAAGAAATTCATGTTTGATCATTAGACAAATTCTTTAAAAAACCTAGACTTACGTCTGTGTTGAAACTTTTATTATGATTTAAGGATTCGAAATGTTATGAATGTAAATAAAATAGGCTTCCCGGCAGGTACAGTGTAAAATTCTTTACTGTTTTATACAGTTTTTGTGTACAGTCTGGTATAAACTTACAGACTATATAAACCTTTTCTGGGAATGAAGAGAGACAGAACGGGGGAGGTATGAAAAACGGTGCTGAAATATTTTGTTTACACCATCTATATAAATAAAATTAGACTTTTGTCTGTACATTTCTTGGAATTCAAACATTTTGCGATTTCTATCCGTTTCAAGCACCTGAATGTAAATAAAATAGAGGGTCGAAAAATAGAGGGTCGAAACCTGAGGGTCGCACCGGACCTGGGAGCCAGTGCGACCCTCAAAATAAAGTTTATCTGTCTGTCATTCTGTCGTTCTGTCATTCTGTCATTCTGTCCGTGACGCTTTTTTTGTTCAAGCATCACGTAAAAACGACTGAAGCGAATGATATGAAATTGAGTGACATTATAGGCGGTCACTCAACTTAAAACTTAAGCGTCGAATTTTTAAAAAATCTTGATTGGATTTTGCGAAAATCCTTTCAAACGGCGTAAATTTGTGTTCAAGCATCACGTAAAAACGACTGAAGCGAATGATATGAAATTGGGTGTCATGTGATAGGTGGTCACTCAACTTAAAACATAGGCGTCGAATTTTTAAAAAATCTTGATTAGATTTTGAAATTTTGCGAAAATCATTTCAAACTGCGTAAATTTGTGTTCGCACATCACGTAATAACTGCAAAGGTGAAAAAATGATATTTGGTGAAATGATAGGTGGTCACTCACCTTAAATTGTAAGCATCTAATTTTTAAAAAATCGATCAGATTTCGAGATTTTGGGAAAATCGTTTAAAACTGAGTGAATCTTTGTTCCCGCATTACGTAATAACGACTAAAGCGAATGATATGAAATTTGGTCACACGATAGATGGTTGCTCAACATAAACTATAGGAGTCCACTTTTTTAAACATTTTTATTAGATTTCTAGATTTTCTGAAAATTCTCTCAAAATACGTTTATATTTCTTCAAACATCACGTAATAACGACTAATACGAATAATACGAAATTTAGTGATATGATAGGTAGTTGCTAATCTTAATTTATAGGCGTTGAATTTTTAAAATATTTTGATTACATTTTGAGATTTTGTGAAAATCGTTTTAAAATGCTGAAATATTTGTTCCAGTATCACAAAATAAAGATGGAATGAAACGAAATTTGGTGACATGATAGATTGACACTCAACTTAAATTCTAGGCTTCCAATTTTTCAAAAACGTTGATTAGATTTTGAGATTTTGCGAAAAGTATTTCAATATGCGCAAATATTCGTTCGCGCATCTCATAACTGAAAGCGAATGAAATGATATTACTTAGCTACTCTCTAACTTGTAATATTTTAACAATACATAAAAATTATAACTTCGCTTTCTTTACTTTGGCAACATACTACACCCATTCTGTGTACTCCTACAATGCTGACGAAATTTCTTGCTTTTTAGAAATTTGCATTCAGCACTAACCCGTCAACGATGGGTACTTCAGCTAGTTTATTATAATGATCGAGCTTCTACTTGTAGCATGA
This sequence comes from Cheiracanthium punctorium, assembly GCA_038373885.1. Taxonomy (NCBI): domain Eukaryota; kingdom Metazoa; phylum Arthropoda; class Arachnida; order Araneae; family Cheiracanthiidae; genus Cheiracanthium; species Cheiracanthium punctorium. Next base: position 143,116 of record JAWZYV010012258.1, on the reverse strand, counting down.
AGTCTGAAACTGCACGCCGGCATCGTAAACACGATGGCAACGCACGCTGCATAAACTAGAAACTTCCTTAAAAATTAACATTAAGAAGTAAATTTTTGTAACACTTCATTTTAGTTAAACGGTAACCTTCAGTTTTATTTAGTATTAAAGATACATATTTATTTTATTTTATCACGAACGAAAGAACGATCCTGACTTCTTAACTGTCTCGTAAACAATTACAGCAACAACTAAAAAAAAACTTCTGACTAGAATTTCTTCAAGTTAAAATGGCAGATATGTAAAAGCACTATAACAAAAATAAAAATTTTGATGACTGATAAATTAATTAGCCGTGACCCTGGAACGATCAACAAACTTCTACATTAAAAAATAACCTAGTAAAATCAACAAAATAATTTTGTTGAATGAGCCATGAACACAAACTACAAAATTCTGATAATTGAATCAAATAATTTAATTGGTTTCAACTAAATAAACCATGTGTTGAAATAGATTGGTTAAATTAACAAAACATTATACTGTTGTTATTTTGATAAATTGTCGTTGGCGGTATTTTAACCGGATAACTTAGTTCATTTAAGGAAACTTTTGTTGATGCAACAAAACATTTTTTTTTATCGCACTTAAAAGAATAACTTTAAAATTTTCAATTTGTTGTACATAAATATAAGTTATAAATATATTACTCAAATACCTTTTATGAGATTCTTAAACTGATTTGATTTAAGTTTACGTAAGCTCAAATATGTATATATTTCTATCAATAGAGTTTCTATATTTTTATTCAATTGCATTGCACAAAATGAAAAATATTTAGTATGCTTTATTGGGGTTTTCACCCCCAATAAAGCCTATACAAATACCTGGATTATTCTTATATGTAGTTAAAGAATCTATCATCTACAGGAACAAAGCTTTTTATTATAAAAAAATTTTTCTTAAAAAAAAGTCTATCCCTCAGACATTAAATTGAAAATGATCAAAAGTTACTCAAAATAAATATCGTTTTCTTCTAATTATAGACCACTGATTCCACTCAGTACATGCAATGAAGACTTTCTCAAAATATTCTATGTAAATATTTTGCTTGTAATTAGATACCATTGATTTCGTTGAGTATGCCATAAAGACTATTTCTCGAAATAGCGTCTGTAACGTATTCATCAATTATACTAAAGTATTATTTTTGATTAGAAACCACTATTTTCTTCAGTATGCAATGAACACTTTTCTAATAAATAACGCTTGTAAATCGTTGGCTACTTTTGTAAATCGGCTATAATTAGATACCGTCGAATCTGTTCATTATGTTATGAAGACTATTTCTCAGAATAACATCTGTAATGCATTCTTAAATTTGAATAGCGTATTCTTCAATTTGATTACACCACTATTTTTGCAGTGTGTAATGAACACTTTAAAAAATAACGTTGGTAAATTGTTTACTTGGAATTAGAGACCAGTGATGCAGTTCAGTTGTAATGAAAACTGTTCCTGTAGATATTAACAAAAATACAGGATATTTTAATGAGATTCTGGCTTAATCAAAAACATTAATTTGAAAATGCTTAACTCAGTACAAGCATTATCACATTTTTTAATCTCCTAAAGGCAGACCTTATTTTACATTTTTGCTAAATTTTCTCTGCTTATTCTCCGGTGCCATATCAAATACGGGCCAAAGCATTAACGAATTTTTACACAAAATAACACAAACGTACTTTATTTCCTGAGCCCATAAAAGTTCGTGTTGATCCCTATAACACTAGATAATGGCAATAGCTCGAAGAGGATCTGTTGTTACGCATGTAATTGAGTCAATTTTGCCCAGATTGTTATTTGGTCTCTGCATTGTGCTTTTTGAAATCTACAACATGGAAAAACAGAAGAAAAATGAAAGGAAAATTAAGTATGAAGGAGATTACTGTATGTATTATCTCTAAATATTTCTAAAAGAACAAATGCAAACTGTAAGCAATACTTTTTTATGTATTGGGAAATTGATAAATTAATATGTGTGCATAATAACTGGCGTTTGTTTCTTCATATTTAAAAAACAATTTTAAAATAATATATTAAATTTAAAAACATATATAATATTCAAATTTTGAAGTAAAAAAAAACAGTGTCTTTGAAACTGGTTATCTTCAAAATTTGTATGTCTTTATGGGGTTACCTCTGGTTAAGAGTACTTTAAACTAACATATATACACGAATAAATTAAAAAGCAAATTCAGTCTAATAACAAAGCTTAAAAGCCGTGAAACTCACAAAAGGCGTTTCTCCTTAACGCAACGGATATAACCTGCACAAAATCCGATCTACTATTTTCAGATTATCCATTTACTATTTTCAGAAAGTGTCAGTTCCAGATAAGGTGACATGATAAAGTCCGCAGAAAATGTTATCGCCCACTGAGGTCACACATTGGTCATATATCAACTGCTTGGGTTCCTTTCAATTACCACCCACAAATAATGTGGTATCAATTCTTTACCTTACATATTTGTGTGCAAGGTGCTTCTATTTCCTCATTTCGTTTCATTCTAGTTACCCAAAACTGCGTTTTCTTTTCATTTAGAAAGTTCAACTGACGTCGGGAATAAATCTATGCACGGTTAGTTTCTCGTACTCTTCAACTAAATTATCGTCATTATTATAGCATAAAAGCAAATTATACTCTTGTATGTGGCTTGGATAAAAAAATTCATTTGAGAAAAAGCCTTTAAATACATTTTAATTTTGAAGAAAACCACGATAAAATTTATGATTTTTTTATTGCAAAAATTTAAATGTCTAAGTTTAATCGATTATTTAAAGTTTTTGGAGCCAATTAGTCTGTTTTATAAGTATCTATATAGAACAACATAAAGATTCTATGCATCAAAACTTACCATTTTCCATTACATAATTGAAAAATATTGCTTTCTTATTATTTTTTTAGAAATATTTACAAATATATAAAAGTTTTATTTCATTTTTTTTTTGTTTGTTGTAGTCTTCAAAACATTAGAATTCAAAAGCTAACATCACAATCCAGACAAAAACACATTAGTCAGAGATCATATTTAAGTCTGCCTTCTAGAATTCTATACGATAGATTAGGCATTATTTAGAACATATAAGGAACGGGAAAATAAATTTTGTTTTCCAGAATATGAGCGGTATGTTTCTTAATTTTAATTGAAGTTCGTTATGTGCTATCCCATATATGATACAGGACTGGTAAATGAACAGGAAAAACAGCCCATATGGGACACGGGCTTTGTCATTAAGGGGTTAGTAAAAAAATGTAAAGATCCACGATTATCTCCTATTCCGCACATTGTTAATGAAAGTAGTTATAATTTTACCGTAAAATGGTTCTGAATTAGCAGCAACCTTTCTAAGGAGAAACATTGAAACATGATTTGTTGCTTAACTGATCAGTGAAACCAAATCATGGTGAAACGATTTTCCATAGAAAGGATGCAGCTAATTTAGTTCCATTGTATGGTGAAACGCTGAACTACTTCTATTAACGGTGCACCTATCCAAATAACTGCCTGGAGTTTTGGGCAGTTTTTTTTTTTTTTTTCAGATGTAAAGTGAATACGCTTTAGAACCCTAAAAAAGTACTCCACCGAAGACCTATCTCCGTTTGGTAGATAACCCTAACTGTCTATACCTAAATAAATCAACAACAAGAAGAAGAAATTCTTTACATGGCTGCATTTTAAATTTTAAGTTAAATGGTGGATTTATATTTTAGATTAAATAATCACACACTTTAATTCTTGGAGTTTTAATCGAAACTGCTGGTGATATTAAGACAAATTACATCTTATCAGAGGATTTGACAAGATAAACAGCAAAATTAACGCCTAATATAAATCTAAATTATCCTTCAACACTCAGAATTACTTCTCACTTTTAAAATGTTGTCACTTCCAACCGATAAACTTATGCAGTAAGAATTTATTTTGCTTGGAAGCTGGAGAAAATAGTTTCTGTTGAAGTTCTAAAACTTTTTTCAGTTGCCATCGACTTTGAGTTTCTTTGTCAACTTTTTTGGTCCAAAAATAAAGAAGCTCATTTAACACATCCTATAAATGCTATGCTTTTACTTCATTGTTATCTTGAGACTTTGTTTTACCTTTTTTTATTAACATTTTTAAATCTTTAATTTTTGATTTTCTGGAAAAAGAACAACCTCACGTCTCGATGAAGAAAGAGAATTAATGGAGGATTTTTATAGCATCACTATAAAATAAAATAAAATAAAATAAAATAAAATAAACTTTCTTTGCTGTTTTTGAAATATTCCAACTGAAGGTGATTCGGTTTTGATTGTTTTATCTATAAATAATCTCATAATATTATTTAAAATATTCTCCGCAACTAAATTTTTTAATAATGTTTTCTTTATTTTTTTTTTCACCTTTTTAAGGATTGTTGAACAGTGTAGGATCTTCTTTATGTACGAAAAGAAGTCAGTGTTTATGTTCAGTAAAACAAGCCCGTAACAAACACAGTAGAATTGTTTTCTTCTATATAAATAAAATAAAACTTCATTCTGCATAAACTTTTTAAACTTTATCCATTCCGCATGCTAAAATAGCGAAAATGATTTTTTTTTTTTTTAATGTCTGTCAATCCCTTTCGAAAATCACATTATATGGAAATGAATAAAATTATGTTGTTTAATAAAGAATACTTTCAAGATGATAAATATCTGTGTTTTCAAAATGTTCAATATCCTTTGAAATTCTTAAAAAATTGTGTGAAGTTTGACCACAATGATCACTACATGTCGAAATTTTTTTATGATTCCATTTGTCTGTCTGTCCGTTCTTGCTGTAACTGCAGTAAATATTCATATATTACTACGAAATTCATGCATGTTGTTCATACTTACTGTGTCATGTACCCTATTAAAAATTTTGTATGTAGCATGTATAGATCTTTTACAGGAACACTCAAAAGAATTCCAATACATTAAGCTCTATGGGCAGTCATTCGGCTGAAGTGTAAAGATCCCGCGTTTGGGCCCACTGAGCGGCTGTCGATCTAACGATCTAGAGTTTTGGTTTATTTACTCCAGATATAACGTGAATACGCGTTAGGATCCTATAGAAAGTCCTCCGACCAAGGCACCCCCATACTCAGGCGCATAGCCCATGCGTAACTTTTATTCCGTAACAACACAGGCAATGGACAGTTATTCTATAAAACGTATTAAGATATTTGGCTATTTAAACAAACAAAAATTTATATATTTTATTAAGGATTACAAAATAAAGCTCGCCATCGGAAAAAACCAATATGGCACCTAAAGTTCTTTCACATTAGCACCAAAAAGAATTCCAATACATTATGCCCTATGGGTAGCTATTCTTTAAAGCATATTTTAGAGATAGTAGGTTTTTCAAACAAAACAAAATTGATGTATGTTATAAAAATTTACATGATAAAGCTATACATGAAAATGCTACTGTTTCTTATCATTTAGAGTTCCAATACATTAATTATCATTTAGAGTTCCAATAATTAAGGTCTACAGCAGTTTAGCACCATTAATCCATTTCAAGTACGATTTCATAGTTATATAAACGATTATACCCGCTTACTCTTCATTAAAGGATTTAAATAACATTTAAAGGTCTTTTACAGAGTCTCGGAAAATTACATTATTAGTAATTTACAGCTGTCCTTAAAATCCTGTCAATTTTGACACCATACTCGGTCAATTTTCGTAAGAAAGTCTGTTATGTTGGAAAGTATTTTATAATCGATACATTAGGCAGGATTTATCTTTCTTATTTTAAAGAGAAATGCAAGGGGCAGCTTACGTAGAAATGTCAAGATGCAGATTTGTCCCTCGCATGCCCATTGACTGGGCATCCATTTGCTCAAATACGAACATTGTACTCGGAAATATTACAGCAATCCAGAGATAATACACTCATGTCCATAAATTAACGATAATGAAGTTCAGGCAAAGAAAGAGAAAGAAGCAAAACAAATTTGACTTATTTGTAAAGTCTATTTATTAAACAAAAAGTAAAGAGCAAAAAAGATGCTATATGTTTGACATAATTAATAAAAATTGCAAGTTTTACTCCCTTGACCAAATTTCAAAAAAGAACCTATTTACAAAAAACAGTATAACATGGTTAGTAGGATGGTTAATACTGAGTATGTCTCCCGGACGATGCAATACAGGCCTGACAACGCCTAGGCATGCTGAGCATCAAATGATCAATCTGATCTTGGGGAATATTACGCCACTCATCAAGCAATGCACTCCGAAGTTCCGGTAGACAGGTGGGAGGGGGTTGACGGGCTGCAATTCGTCGGCCAAGCATATCCCACACATGCTCTATTGGATTCAAGTCCGGTGAGTATGCTGGCCAATGCATACGGGTGATATCCTCCGATTGAAGGCATTCGTCTACAATGTTTGCACGGTGAGGACGGGCGTTGTCATAAATAAACACAAATTCAGCATCCATGGCGCCCCGAAACAAACGTACATGTTGTTCCAGAATGACATCCCGATAGATGTGGCCTGTCATCGTTACACTCTGAACATGCAGGTCAGTTCTGGAACCAAGAATAATTCCTCCCCAAACGAGCCATCCTGCACCACCGTAACGGTGTCTTTCAATGGTGTTCTCTTGGTGGTAACGGGTACCTGGCGCTCTCCAGATGAATGTCCGGCGAGAATCAGACTCCAAACTAAACCTGGACTCGTCGGAAAACACCACACAAGACCACTGTTGTGGTGTCCACAATGCATGCTCTCTACTCCAGGTTAATCGCAGGCGACAGTGAGTTGCGGTAAGTGGAACACATCTGACAGGCCTACGAGCATATAGACCAATGTGCCCTAAGCGTCTGTACACGGTCTGCCTTGAAACTGTCGTACCGGTAGCTGAAGAGAGCTGACGAGACAGGTCTGATGCTGTACTAAGTCTGTTTCTTTTGGCAGTAACTGCCAAATAGCGGTCCTCATTCGGCGTTGTAACTCGGGAGCGACCTGTGCTGTAACGTCTACTCATATTACCATCATCTTGGAATCGTTGCCAAAGCCTGGAGATGACACTCTGGGCGATTCCAAGTTCCTCGGATACTTCCAGCTGGGTACGTCCACATTCCAGTCCTCCGATAATTCTGCCACGTAAAACATCATCCAAATGCCTCCTTTGTGCCATAACTATGCGGTTTTTGCACTGAAAGGCTTTCACAGCGCTTGTGAACAATTTTACTTCTTTGCCACCATTCCTTATATACCCCTCTCTTACACTCTCGTCATTGTGACGTACCATCCACGCCATCTGGTGGTTTCCTGTAATTTGCATATTCTTCTTCAAGATGTGTGTGATCATTCCACAGGTGAAATTTTTATTTTAGAGATCAATTTCTGTGTGATTCTGAATTATCCTTAATTTATGGACATGAGTGTATTAAAAACATCGGCCAAAATCATCTTCAGCCACTTTCAAAAATTGATATTCCACTTAAATATGAAATCCAATGATTTCATTCCCAAATTCAATTCATTGCAACTAAAATTTAGAATTTAATTCTTTAATGGTGTCCAAATTCAAATTTCTTCAGTTTAAATACATTACGAATGGTTCGTTTACGTCATACTAACTTGCTTGCAATGGTGATTGCTAGATTCGTCAATACATTATGTAATTCATGTCGACAGCTTGTATGCTTCAATGTTTAAGTTAAGGCTCTGCTTGTAGACTGAAATACACTGCTGGCCACCCAAATTGCAACACCAAGAAAAACAAGAGATATCACAACAAAATTTATTGTGTATATAACATGTTGACCAAGTAACAAATGATTAAATTTACAGCATTCTATGAAGCGTGGTTCCTGCCAAAATCAGTACCCAGAGTAGCCGCCGTTGTTGGAGATCACAGCTGCCACACGCCTCGGCATTGATTCAAAGAGACTTTGAATGTGTTCTTGGGGTACAGCAGACCAAGCAGCTTCCACACGTTGCCAAAGTTGATCTGGTGTGACAGCTGGGGATGAACTCTGGGTCAGTCGTTGAGCAACCATGGACCACATGTTTTCTATCGGCGAAAGATCCGGAGAGCGCGCCGGCCAGGGAAGCAATTCAATCTGGTGATTGACGAAGAACCCTTGGACAATGCGTGCCACGTGTGGCCGTGCATTATCCTGCTGAAATATGGCTGTTGGCAAGCCCTGAAGGTAAGAAAGGACAACTGGCTCCAACACCTCGGAGATGTAGCGCTGGCTGGTTAAAGTACCGGCAATGCGTACTAGAGGAGTGCGAGAGAGATATCCGATACCGCCCCATACCATAATACCCGGTGCAGGACCAGTGTGACGGTGCATAATGCAGCTGTTCAGCATCCTCTCTCCACGGTGTCTCCAGACTCGAATCCGACCGTCGTGGTGTTGCATACAGAAGCGTGACTCGTCAGTAAAGAGAATTTCATTCCATTCTGTCGTCCACATCCTTCTTTCATCGCACCATTGGCGGCGGAGACGTCTGTGGTTCCGCGTCAGAGGTAGACAAAGCAACGGACGTCTTGCGGACAGACCATTCTGCTGTAAACGACGTCGAATGGTACGCGCAGACACTGGATGATGCGTTACAGACTGAATCTGCTGTGATATGGTTCGTGATGTGACTGAGCGGTCCGTCACTGCCATGCGTACAATCTGCCTGTCATCACGTGACGTGGTGCACTGAGGTCGATGCGGTCGATCACGTCTGTCCGTCGTACCCTCCTGCACCCAACGATCACATATCCGCATCACAGTTGTTTGGTTTCGTCCAATACGACGACCGATTTCCCTGAAAGATAACCCACAATCTCGGTATGCCACTATCCTTCCTCTGTCAAACTCGGATACTTGATCAAAAGATGATCGTTGTTTCCTACGAGGCATAATTTATCGTTTTTTTGAAAAAAAAGCAAGAAAAACACAATTGCTGTACTTGAAACCGTCGAAATCTCCAAGCCTTAAATAGCGCTTTGAGGTGGCGCCACAGGCGCGCTTGATGTGCGTCTGCGCTGAAATTCTAATCATTTGCATATCTCACCTCAGCTAATGCATGTTGTAAATTTCATATTATTTGCATGCTTCCTTCAGGGTGTTGCATTTACGATGGCCAGCAGTGTATATCCCTTTTTCATGTCTAGTGGACGGGTCAGCGGCCTACCAGGAATATTGAAGGCTAAGAGGGCCAGAGATGTTGGCCATTTCATTATGCAGGCACTTAGTAGGCAGGCCAACGTGGTCCCCTATGAGTGGTCTAATTTTGAACTAATTCTATCACCTGAATTGTGACAGAGGCATCATTTGAACATGGAGGAACACCGAAGACACGATATATTTTACATGCACCAGCTTTTTTTAGCGTACATAATCCAAAAGAATCAGTAGAGAGAAGAGTTCACCCTCCCAAGCATTGGCCAAGCGGATGCTGCTTCACTTTCGTTGTCTAATGGGATCCGAGGAAATAAATATATCGTAAATGAATGTATCTTTTAAATCAATCTTAATCCTGAAAATATCTTCTCGAAAATACTCTCTAAATACTCTTTAAATTGTTAAACTATATTTTAGTGATCAGTAGTGAAATTTATTACATAAGTATCCCATGACCTTTTGAAATAGTTTCGAAAACAACAAACATTTGTGTTTAGTAACTATACATTACTGCTATGAGTCATTTTTAAAAAATGTTACCCTAACATTACAACAAAGATTCTAGTAAAACTATCGATTAAAGTTTGGTCTAGACGAGAAAAATTCGAAAAAAAATAACCTTCCTGAAATTTCCGCCTTTTCTTCCACTTATTGTTTTGGACTTCTTTTGTCGAAACCTTTCGGCTCAAGGTAAAATATTCCATCTAATATCGAGATACCAGTAACTTCTTTTATCATTTCCTAGACTCTTTTATATCTTGATGGTTCTCACCTTTTCTCTTTCATCTTTCTTTTCTTTTTCAAGTGAGAAAGGCCTACTGTCCCAATGAAGAAAGCAAAGAGTAATCAGTGATTTTCTAGTAAACACCAGAGAAATATTTTTTTCGTGATTTAAATTGTCCAGCGGGGCTAAATGAGATTTATAGTTAAGATCTTTTATTTTTCTTTTGTAGATAAAATAAAGGTAAGGGAAGTAAATGTTTATAAAACACCAAAGTAAAATAGGGAAACAAAATCATTTGTCGATATTTAAATAATTTTCCTTTCTTTATATTTCTAAACACTTTTTTAAAACCCACTTCAAAAGAAATGAAAAGCTCTTAAAAGAAACTTATGAAACCATTTATTAACCCTTTGAGGCGCAACTCTTTCCCAATGCTGAAAAAAGGGCAGCCGTTGCCATCGCTCGACTTAACTACTAGCAAGATGGAGGACGATCGAAACGTTCATCGCGTGCCACAGATCTAGAGACCCTTTTGTGACGACAGCTGGCTGGCCCTTTTTTCAGCATTGGGCAATCTATCTAGCTGTTCTCGCATACTTCCATTTTTCAGCAAATGTCAGTGCTGTTAAAAAGAATCGTGACAATTTTTTTATGGGAAATGACGTGCTACAGAGTAAAAGATTCTCATGGGGCTATGACACCCGCAGCTATTTTTATAGAAATCAAATCTATTCTTCATGACTCGCAACAGTCAAAACGTCAGAGTTTGGTGTTCCCAGAGCGGGAACACTGCGCGTTAAAAGGTTAAGATCTTTTATTTTTCTTTTGTAGATAAAATAAAGCTAAGGGAAATAAATTTTGATAAAACACCAAAGTAAAATAAGGAAACAAAATTATTTGTCGATATTTAAATAATTTTCCTTTCTTTATATTTCTAAACACAGTTTTAAAACCCACTTGAAAAAAAAAATGAAAAGCTATTAAAAAGAACTTTTGAAACCATTTATTAAGCATAGTATTTTTTACAATAGGTTTAAAACAAATTTCTAAACCTAACTTACGTGAAAACTATAATGTAATCCAAAATTCTTCTACTCAAAAATGTTTCTATCCAGAAATTATACTTTGGAATTTTTAAGAAGTTCCAAACAGATTGGAAAGTGAAGTATATTTCTAAACACGGTTTGAAAACCGACTTGTAAAAAGAAATGAAAAGCTATTAAAATAAACTTATGAAGCCGTTTATTAAACATAGTAGTTTTTACAATAGGTTTAAAATGAAATTCTATAACTAACTTACAGAAAAACTGTAATATTATCCAAAATTCTACTCAAAAATTTTGCTATCCGGAAATTATATTTTGAAATTTTTAGGAAGTTCTATTAAACACAGATTAGAAAGTGAAATATGTTTATCACTGACAAAATTAACTTCACCTCTGAATAATCAATCCTTGTTTTCAAGATTAATGGTAATCAATTTTTTTTTGTCAGAAAGATAATTACGATTTATTTTAGTATAAATTGAGCACATAACTTTATTTTTTCTTTAGCTGAGAAGCCTTCAGTTTACGGAGTTTTCTGCATTGGATCTTGAAGAGTAAACCAAAAATACCCCACAAAAATAATTTTGGGACATTAAAAATGTTTCAAACTTCACGAGTTGTGAAGTGTAAGAATGTATAAGAATGTTGTAAGAATGTTGTAAGAATGGATTCTTGTACATAAATTTAATGTTAATTTCCATCTATTTTTAAATAAATGATTAATGTTGTTGACACCATGCATAAAATCTTCTGCGCTACACAGCAATATATTTCTAAATTAAAATGTTGCAATGTAAAACCTAGATACTTAAACTAAACTCAAGTTTTTCAAAGCTACTTTTTTTTTTTTAATTTGAAACTGTTTTTCTAGAAATATGCAGAGAGTTAAGTGTTACTACAAACCTTTTTATTCATCACGAAAATAAATGCAGGAGTTATATAATATATTACGAAATTCAGAGACACACATTCATTAGAATTGGCCGTAGAACGTGTGCCGAAACCATAAATTGCATAGGCAATGTTTAGGGTTTGACTAAAGATTGACTATAAATATGGTAAAAGGAAATAATTGAATAAAAAAATTGCATATTATTTTTTAGTTTTTTATGTCAAATTACATAAAAGAAAAAAAATCATATATCCTAAAATTTGTTATTTACTATGCAATGTACCCATTGAAAATGGTGCTTAAATTATGAAAAGTGAAATTTACAGGAGCACTCAAAAAAAGTCCAATGTATCAGATTCTACGTTCAATCATTCCTTAAAGTGTATTTTTGAGATGTAAATTTACTTCAAACAAAACAAAATGGAATACATGTTATTGAAAATTCATAAAATAATGTTCTCCTTAAAAAATGCCGTTTGCAGTATTAGTAGCTGTTTTTTACAGAAGCATACAAAATGATTCCTGTGCATCATAATCAGTGGGAATTTAGAGTATAAATTAGTTTCAAGCATAAAAGAATAAGTAAGTCACTGTTGAAAATATGATGAAGATAATTGAAAAAAACCACCTCAGAGTGTGAGATTTATTCCAATAATTTTTACTGAGTTATGCAAGTACGAAAAAGACAATTTTTGTTGGAAAGTAGTTTTTTATCATCAATGTGCTTGCAGATTTATCGATCGTGTTTAATTTTTATACCTATATGGATATGATCTGTCTTTAACGAATTGTGAGTTTTGTTAAAAAAGGACTTGAGAACTTTGACATCAACAAACAAAAATGTTTGCGCAAAGTACGTTCAAAACACTCCCTGCATTGTAAGTAAACACACCTTACACTACTTTCAACCTGAAGTTTTTCACCTGAAATCGAAAATATATATTGTTCGTTCTGTAGGCAATGTAATATGTTACTGGATTTACTTCATATCAACAACATACTACTAGATAAAAGCAATTTCCTTTTCCTGAATCATACCATCTTTCCTATAGCAAAATCTTATCCAAATTTTTAAAATCCTTTGATGAGAGGAAAAGTAAATAAATATAAAAAATAGACTGAAAGGATAAAAATGAAAAATAAATACATAACTTAAAATAACATAAATAAAAATCAGCATGCAATCCCTAAAACAAATCTTATAACAAACATAAATTTATAATTTATACTGGGTGTCCCGTAACTTCGTGCATAACCTGAAGGATAGGTACACGACGCTGTAATAATCATATATTGTAAAAGAATGCTATGGTACTAACGTTGTGTTTATGTACCAAGTAATAATCACTTTCTTGGTCTTATTCTTAACTGGAATTCATAAACCATTAGTGTGTTCTCTGAAAATTTCATATGTCAAAATGGGATAAGATTTGTTAAATATGAATTTTAGGTCAATGCTTTTACCTAACATAAAACTAATTTCTCAATAAAGCAGTAGGAAATGTATATGATTCTTCAATACTTATTTGGGAGTTATTCTTACGTACTACTAAACGTTTGCTGTTATCCATTCCTATATGATAAATGATTGTTACAGTATTTCGCACCTACTGTAGTTTGTACACGACGTTCTGGGACACCCTGTACAAAATATAAATTAGGTAAAACATTCATAATCAAAATGTGCACTTACCGTTGTCCCCGCGTAAACTTTCAGAGCTACACCAGGCTTTTATTCAGATTTATCACCCAAAAAAAAATCAATAAATAATCTGATTATTCAGAGATAGTCCAATGTATCATTTTTTTCAATTCCCTATTATCAATATCCTCTTTTCAATGATTTACTGAACTTTAGCGAACAGAGAACTGAGCAGCCAGGGCCAAATAACGCTAAAAGAGAATTTATTCTCACACGAGACTCTAGTACCTCCCGTGTGTTTCCACGTTCAGAATTTCTAACAGAAGTTCCTAACTATTTTATTCCCCTTTTCTAAAAGCAATTATAAGTTGTTACGTGAAAAGCCCTGGAACAGCTTGTAAAAGTTGATTTCCTTTCGGGAAATCGTTTTATTACCGGAGTTACTTAGGTTCCAAGTCGTAATTCTCTTTTCATATTTAAACAGCCTCGTAAACTGCTTAGAAATTCTGAGTTCTGCAAAATAGGAAAAGGTACTCTCAGAGTTCTGAGATTCACGCTTGATCTCTTCTGTTTGTGGCTTTCTTTTACTTTTATCTTATGGAGTGCGCGTTCCTTTTGTGTTAAAGTATTGATGCAATCCTAAAAGTTGAAAGCAGAAATCGTTTATCTTTTTCCTTTTTTTTTCCCTTAGGGAATAAATTAAGGTTCTCATTTCATTTTACCTTTATAAAATAGATTATGTGTTGTTGTGTTGTGTGTGATTACGACAACGCTACACTAGGGCGATCTGCCAAGGGGGGGGGGTGCTTTGATAGGACGACTTTCTAAGGGGCTCTAACGCGTATTCACGTAACATCTGGAGAAAACCTACCAAAACTCCAGACCGTTAGATCGACAGCCGCGCGATGGGACCCGAGCCTGGGACCTTCACACTTCGGCCATCTACCATTTTCAGTGGCATAACCACTGTGCCATGGTGAGGCATAATATAAAAAATAGATTATAATGCAAAAGATTTTACTTTAATTCTTTGACGTTAATTTTAATTAATTATATTATTTATTTTATTTATTTATTTTATTTGGTTTTATAATATTTCTTTGTGACATATCTATACACCAAAGTTAGATTAACCTATACTTATGTTTGAGGAAAATATAATTTTTTCAATGTTAAAATCGTCGACCAATGTGCCAGTACATAAGACACTAAACATTAGTAGATAGCTGAAGTGTGAAGGACAAGAGTTCTGGCCTATTGCACGGTTGTCGATCTAACGGTCTAGATATTTGGGCGGATTTCTCTAGATATAAAATTAATATGCGTTAGAACGCCTTAAAAAGTCTCTCATCCAAGGCATACCCCCGTCCTAGACAGATAGCCCTCGTTTGGCTTTGCTTAAACAAATACTAAAATCACTCCAAAAGTTTTGTTTTTCGAATGGTACATTAACAATTCTTTAACTAAGCTCGTTTCAGATAATTCATCAACTATGTAAAACTACTGAATATCCGAGTACTTATGCAGTACATCAACTGAAGGGGACATTTGGCCCTTTAGATTAGACACTCACGTATTATGATGTACTTTGTACCCATTTGGTCTTTCAATGCCCGAAGCACTGCGTAATCACTAAAGCGAAGCAACGATGGGTAAAGAAGAATCTTAGCCGTTGTCCCTTCACAAAAGAGGAATTTAAGGAGCAACGACATTAGACTCAATGAAAGACTCTAACAATTCTATCTCTGCACTTCAAATCGTAAGTATTTTCATTCTATCCTATGCATACTGCGAATACCAGAGCAGTTTAATAAATTTTCTACTTTAGTTTTACAAGCAATTTTAAATTTCCAAATTTTTATAGGTCTACTAGCTGAAGTACCCGTTCTTCGCACGGGAATGAATGGACTTTTTGATATTACGATTTGTGGTGATTACTATTCATTGTAATAAACAGATATAGCAAAGTGGATATCGCGTTATATTGTGTCCAATAATCATGCATACCGAATTGCAAGGCAATATCGTTTGTACGGTGCAGAAGGCTATGCGGCGTAGCGCAATCTAGTGGCGAGTTTTAGCAAAACGGATACGGCGAAAATATTTTTAGCATTCAGATATCGATGTATACGAATTTTCATGACTATCAGCTGGACAGTCCTGAAGTTCATGTGTTGACGCGACATCTAGTGGCAAGTTATAGGAAAATGGATAGCGCCAAACTCTTCCCCGTGTTCAAATATCTATGTATACCTATTTTCATAGCGATTATTTGCACAGTCAAGAAGTGATACACTGCAGGGCCCTCTAGTGGTTCAATAAAGTAATGATTTGCAACAGCGCCGTCAAGTGGCGAGTTATAGCAAAATGGATAACGCCAAAATATTCTCATTGTTCAAATAGCTATGTATACTGATTTTCATAGCGACCGTGTTCAACTATCTATGTATACCAATTTTCATAACGATCATTTGCACAGTCAAGAAGTGATACACTGCAGGGCCATCTAGTAGTTAATTAAAGTAATGATTTGCTACAGCGCCGTCAAGTGGCGAGTTATAGCAAAATGGATAACGCCAAAATATTCTCATTGTTCAAATAGTTATGTATACTGATTTTCATAGCGACCGTTTGAATGGTCAAGAATTTGGCCTGCTGCAGCGTCATCTAGTGGCGAGTTAAAATAATAATGCATTGCAGTGTCATCTAGTGGTAAGTAACATCAAAAGGAACGCAGTTAGAATATATTCTTCGTGCTCAAATGTGTAAGTATAAAAAATTTTATGCCGATCGGTCGAAAGGTATAGAAGTTGATGATTTGCAGCGCCATTTAGCGGCAAGTTACAGCAAAATGGATAGTGAAAAATATTCTCCGTGTTCTAATATTCGCGTGTACCAAATTTCATCGAAATCGGTTGGACGATATTCGCATAGCAAACGGATAAACGGAATAGAATTCAACGTTGTGCTGCGGCACCAAGTGGCAAGTTAAGGAAAACGGATAGCATAAAAACCTTCTCCATCATAAAAGACTTAGGTGAACCAAATTTCATCGTGCAACGGTGCTCAACGGTGCTGGAGTTTTTCAACCTCATAAACACATACCAACATTCATTTTTATCTATAACCAGTGTTATTATATATACCAGTCTCAATAAAATCCAGTTTCAAATCTAAGCCTCGCCAAAGTGCCAACATACGCCATTTTGCAAGAGTTTTTTCAGGGAATCATTCGAAGCATTGACTTAGCAGCAATCAATATGGGAAATGGTTCGACCGCCAAAGAGTAGCACACATTTATTTGAAAATTGGAATTCCTTAATACAGCCGATTTTTTTTTAAATTATCAACTATAATGTGTTTTATTCATCGTTACTCCGATGTACTAAATGAGAAGATTTTAATTTTCTGAAATTTGGCAGAATTCCCCCAACTTAAATCAATGTACTCAATTGGCGAGAATTCTTAAGTTAGATCGCTTGAAATCCCTTAATAACTGCATTATTTCTTCACGGATCATTAAAATTTAACGCTGTATTCTAATAAAACCTTTGCACTTGTTTTCAAAAATCTATTTCTTTAAGCTCTCAATAAATTGCGCCAAGCCGAAAACTGTGCAAACCGCTAGAACTCACTTACTCAAAATCCATATTTCAGCCATTTTATTTTTTCGCCAAACTAAAAAAATTTACACATTAGCCTCGGAAATCTTCAATTCTTATTGTTTTGCGTGTAAAGCATTACATTCCTGCTCTGATTTCCCATGCACACGATATTATAATTTTAAAAAAATAACCTTACGAATATAAACTTACAAAAAAAAATCATTATTATTCTTTTATTTTTACTTTGAGAATTTAAAACATTTTATTCGGCAAAATCGCCACACATGGCAACCACGATCCTTATTTCACACTTTTTTCACTACAGGGGTTACAATTACGGAAAGATTTTTGCATGAAGAGCATAAAAAATCTCTTAAATTCCGGGAACGGGTGGACTTTCAAAGTTTTAAAATGGACTATAATTTATTCTATATTATTTTACATATCTGTGCTAAATTTCAGGCCGATAGGTCCATTTTTGTGGATTTGTATACGAATCAAATCCACAAACAAACAAAACAAACAGAATTTCATTTTTATTTATAAGATTTAGCAAAGATTTGCATGTCTTATTATTATCTAAAAACATTTTTTTTGCGATCAATGGCAAAAGTGCCAGCAACTGATGGTTTCACGGTGAAACCACCTCACGCTAAGTGGTCTTCGGTTTAACACTTGCCAGGATGTTTAGAGAGTTAAAAAAAAATAGAGATAACCACAATATTTTTTTGAGCTCTTGAAATTCATGAAATTTATTATTAGATGCATCTAAACGTAATTTTTTAACAAATTTTTCATTTAAACATTTTACTGCATTTAAACAAATTTTTCATGTTTTCAACAAGCTTTTACTTAAAAACAAGGTGTGAGTAACAAATATAAGTTTAATATTTGTTTCATTTTAAAGAAAAATTAACGAGGGTAACGAGTAAGCTGATTCCTTGGCAAGGAGAGGGTTTTATATTACTCAATTTCTGAAGAAATTCGTCGTTTCATTCTTCCAAAATAGAAATAAATGGAGTTTTCAGTCATTTCTTTCGTACAGAGGGTGCCCACTCTTCTCGTACTAAGACCTTGAGTGTTCTTGGCACCAACCCTCGGTGTGTTCCTGAGGCTACACATTCATCCGTAGTTGCCATTTTTAGACGGATGCCTCCATGCCTATCTCTTTCGTTTTAATATTATCAATTCACCTGTTTTTGTATGTGTGTATTTCATGTAATACTGGACAAGAAATGAACATGTGCTAAGCACATTGACGATGGCCCTGCTTTATAGAATTGTGATTGTATTGTTGAGAAACACTACAGGGTTTGAACATAGATTTAGGAATGCCTAGACTGCTCATCCAATGTTCCTAATCGTGTGCTTTTTGTTGCCAAAAACGCACCCAATTTCTGCCACTATCATGGCTGCCGTCGATGTAAAATAGAACATTCATTGCAATACTTCAGAAAAATAAATAAGTTCGAGGGAAAATATTTCGATAGGAGTACTTTTTAAAATGCAGATCGTTCTAAAATGATTGAAAATATCATTATAATTTAAGTTATTGCCATTCTGCGCATGCGCATGCCACTATCACGGCTACCATTTCGAGGCAATAAGTTTTCTCTCGTTATGCTCAATCTAGAAATTCCTATATCTATGGGTTTGAAGCCTAATTGCTTCATAATCAAAAGGCTGGCACTTGTTAAATAAGATAAATATTGTTACAAAAATATGGTAGTGGGTGTACGATAAAATAATCCAACGAGCTCGAAAAACGAATATAATACTTTATTCTACGAATCGGAGCACTAATACCTCACAAAAACACAGAATTTTGTACGCCGGCCAAGGAAAATCATTAACTAACACGGTAATAACACTATCGCAAACTCAACGTTCCGCTTCACATTCTATCACACACTAACTCACTGTGTTTGTTTGTGTGATTATGGCAGCGCTACGCTAGGGCGATCTGCCAAGGACTGGAGGTGCCTTGGCAGGAGTACTTTCTAAGGGGTTCTAACTAGGGCTGGACGATATTGGAATTTGAAATATCGATATCGATACCATCTTATATCGCGATATCACGATATATCGATATTTTTCACACTTAATTTTAGTATTTTTGAAATGTAAGCAATCAAATAAACAAACCGTAAAACCACTTGCTATATTCAAAAATTAATTAAAATAGATTTTAATGAGTAATTGTTGGTACTTTATTTAATTAAAATTAATATATGAAGGGTGTAGAACGACTTTACAATAAAATTTTGCTTCTCAGAAAAACGACTTCGAGGGCCCGCAGTAAAGTGGTTTTCCCCATTATACCAATACTTGACCCATTATACCATAGCTTTTTTCTTTTTCTTAACCCTTTGAGGCGCAACCCTTTCCCAATGCTGAAAAAAGGGCAGCCGTTGCTATCGCTCGACTTAACTACCAGCAAGATGGCGGACGATCGAAACGTTCATCGCGTGCCACAGACCTAGAGGCCCTTTTTTGACGACAGCTGGCTGTGCTCGTGCACAGCCAGCTGTCGTCAAAATAATGTGTCTGTCGCTTATCAGAATGTCAACAGTTTGGTGGTCTCAGAGCGAAACCACTGCGCGTTAAAGGGTTAATAGTGTTTCTACCCCAAAAATAATTCAAGTGGTGATAGTGCTCATTTAAAGTTAGAGGATGGCACAACTATCTCATTTCCGAAAAAAAGGCTGTAAAGTGGTTTTACCCCTGGACCCTTCATATATCTCAGTTCATATCATTTAATGGCAGATTAATATAAACATAGTTTGAAAAGTTTCTGTTTTTTAAAAAACTGTATAAATACAAATACTCTCATCGAAATCTGAAATCGCCATAAACAAGAACAAAAAAGTCAACTGTTTCCAATTGAATGAAATATGCCGACCGACAGCTATGGATTTGCAGGCTCCATACGAATCCCACAAAGTATAATTTATTCGGTATTGTAATCGGACTCGGGAATGCTTGATGGGTTAGTTTTTAGTAGCGTAGCGTCGATCACTGCTGGAAAACTGACAGAATTCGGTTTCGGTATATTTTTTATCGGCGGCCGCTATTTTTGGAACTTTACCGTTTTCCAGATTTCACTGAAATGAAAATGGGAAGATCGAACTTATTATGCTGGAATAAATCAGATAGTTCGGTAAATATTGATTTTTGGCCAAGCCCTATGCCAGCATGTGGAAATTTGCTCTGGGACGGTTTGCAGGCTTTGGAGATGCCGTCGGAAGGCGGTTCAAGTAAAACTAGTGTTTAAACTGCCCGAAATGAAAATACACGGGAGCTTCGTATGACCCCCTGGGCCTGTAAGATTAAAAGGTTAAGTTAGGTATCAAAGCATTCGAAATTTTATGTATCGATGGGGGTTTACCGTCTAGGGGGGGTCGAGAATTAATAAAAACGCTCTCCGATGGATAGTTTCCGAGATATACGTTAATAAATTATGGTAATTGGACTAATTAACCATGATTGAGGCTTAAAAGAGCTGCAAACATATGGAAATTGGCTCTGGGACGGTTTCCAGGCTTTGGAGATGCCGCCGGAGGAGGCTAGCGTTTAAAATGCCCAAATTGAAAATACAGGGGAGCTTCGTATGACCCCATGGGCCTATAAGATTAAAAGGTTAAGTTTGGTGTCAAAGCATTCGAAATTTTAAGTATCGATGGGGTGTTCGGTCTGGGGGGGGGGGGGTCGAGAATCAATAAAAACGCGCTCCGATGGATAAACCGATATGTCGGTATTTATCGATTTTTGGCCCAGCCCAAGTTCTAACACGTATTCACGTTAAATCTGGAGAATACCTACCAAAACTCCAGACCGTTAGATAGAAACCGCGCGATGGGACTCGAATCTGGGACCTTCGCACTTCGGCCGTCTACCATTTTCAGTGACATAACCACTGTGCCATGGTGAGGCCTAAGTCATCATGAGAGCGATTTCTTTATTATAGATTTAAAAGCGGATGTGACCTCACGTAGGATATGACATCATTTTTCCTTGGCTTTTCCTGAAACTCCTCTCCTAACTGATATACAACCCGAATTCCACCAGTTTCGAGAACTTTCTTTTTGTCGCCATGTCGCCAAAATGCTCGCCAAGGTCAAGGGGTTACATACTCATTTTACTTGCAACAATGCCTGTACAACGCACTTTCCCGCAATACATATTGGCTCGGGTAAACAACATTACAATTTTGTAACAATATAGGTAACATTTTTTCTTTTAATAATGGCGCGTGAAAAAAAGGAGGGAAGGGCAATCTATCTACTCTCCTTTGAGAACGAATTTCAGAACGCATGTCCGGAAATTGATTTTTAGATTTACATGAATGTTGTTTTTTACAGGAAGAATTTTATGGATGCCTCGCTTTTTTCTATGAAACAGAGAGAGATATATATAAACACGACGTTTCAGCCCACTACTCTCCCATAGATTACGAATTTTTCTAATCCAGCACTTGTGTTAAAATTCGCATTATTATCTTCAATAGTTTTGAATATGTGAAATGCTGACATAGGAAAAAAACAACATTACTTTCCAGTTCACCTAATATTTTTATTGAAAAAAATTTGTTTTAATTTTGAATATAATGCAGCGCATTTCATCCACATGATCCCAGTTCCTCTCAATAGCTTACGAAGCCTTTGAGAAGCTAATTAAAATCTGGGATTATGGGTATTGTTCTCGTCTAGACGTGTCTGAATGCCAACTCAAATAACATTCCCAGTTGATAATTTGTAGGCAAAGAGTCTATTTTGTATTCCATTGGATGAAAATGCTGTTGTTTGAATATTAATCATCATGTAAAATCGATGTTAAACTGGCAATTGTTAAACTGCAGACATATTATTATAAGACTGAGCTAATGAATATTAAATGTTTTACGAGCATAGAGATTGGTGTAAAAAATAGAAACAGTATGTATTTAGATGAAATATGTTAATACCAGGGGCGTAGCCAGGGGGGGATATCGGGATATATCCCTCCCCCCGAAATTTTTGGATTAGTGATGAAATTCCGTCTATTTATACACATATAAGTTCATATCCCTCCCCCCGAAAAATTTTCCAGGCGCATATCCCCCCCCGAAAAATTTTCCAGGCGCATATCCCCCCCCCCCGAAAAATTTTCCTGGCTACGCGCCTGGTTAATACAACACAGTTGGGTCATTCCACGTCAAATCAAACAAAAAACTGGAAAAAGTTCACCACACCAACTTAGATTTTCCTCAAATTTTATATAGAGGATTTATAGGCTAAGACATCAACAAATCTCAATTTTGGAGGTTCTACGATCATTAATTACCGAGAAATTAATTATGCAAATTTTTAAATTTTCTGCAAGATGCGCCAACTTTTTTCTCAATTCCTTAAATAATTCCTTACCTGTAAAAGTTACTGAAGTGAAAATTTGTTTCTAGGAGTAACTTTTTACGCTGATTCCAAAAATGTTATCGAAATTTGCGTATCTTCTATAGTTTATGCATGAGCACTGCATTTGCTAAAAAACATCATGAATTTTTTTTGTCATGTCTGATCACAGACACATGTTTTAAATTTTTATATGTTGTTAAGATGGAATAATCCTACATCCCAAAAAATTTTCATCTTGGCTTTCTGCTCAGGACCAGAGAAAAAAAATTGTATGTATGTACCTATATATGAGGATTTTCATATGCAGCATTTATACGTAAGATGTGAAAATTCAGAAGCGTTAGTCAATTTTCCTATGTCTTTTAAATTGATATCAGAAATTTAACTGCTACTCAAAGTATTTGCAAAAACTAGAAAATACGTAAAATTGCTTGCATCGGAAAACGTAAAACAAACAAACAACAAAAAATGCATGTTACACGCAGTGTTAAATTAAAAAGAATTCTAAAATTAAAATTTAGAATTATTTTTAATTTAATCCTGCTGTTTTTGGCAATCATCCATCAACCAATAAATCTTTTGAATTCTGTATGACATTCAAGTCAATAGAAGGAACAAAGTTTGTTGAAAGAATTGAATTCCTGTAAGTTACAGTACTTATTTACCTTTAACAGATTGCGAACAAAATTGTGCTTTGGCTAGTTTTGTTGATGGATACAGCAATATAAAATAGGTTTTACTGTATACTGTATTAAATTTGTATTTCACAGCAAGTAGCATAGCGATGTCAGGCACATTGTCAAATTGCACATTTGGTGATATATTGCAGAATAAATGTCATGTAACCAGTTATTCACGGCAAACGGGATTTTTTAAATGGGATAGTTTTACAGAAGAGCAAAAAGAACTAATTGTACTGAGGTCTGACGTGCAAAGTGAGCAACTTAATAATAATACAACTATTTGTTTTCACCATGAAAAATTGTTTCTTTCATCATATGATCAACTTCAAAGGTACTGTTGTAATCCATTTCAGTCTCATAGTAGACGCATCAAGAAGAGTTTGAGATCTGTGTCATCGGAATTTGCAAAAGAACACAGCAATCTTAAACTAGGGCAAAAGTTATGTCCCCAGTGTCGAACTCGAATAACAGGAACTAAAGCATGCTACAGTGAAACTATTTCAAAACCTGGGCATCTCGAGACTGAAAGTACACCTCAGGAACTTTCTGTACCAGAAGGCACTAGGAAGTTTCAATGAAACTATTTCAAAACCTGGGAATCTTGAGACTGAAAGTGCACCTCAGGAACTTTTTATACCAGAAGGCACTGAAAGTTTGAATATAAGTATCTTAAATCTTGGATGCACGCCTGTCAAGTTGCACGGGATTAATAAAAAAAAACGTCAAAGTTATGGAAAAAGAAAATCAGCAGAGGCATGTTCACTATTGCAGAAGAAATTTGCAACAGAGCTAAATGTTCCTCTAGAGACTCTGGATCAATCAAACGAAAAGCAGTGTACTGACTGTAAAGATTTAGACTGCCTCATTGAACTTTTGAAAGAAAAGTGTAAAATCTCATCTGGACAAGAGGTTTTGAAATTATTAACTCTTGTACCGAGTATTTGGAGCTGTCAGAAGACCGCTTATGAATTTGGTGTCTCAACTTACATGGCCAATAAGGCTAGAAAGCTTAAAAAGGATCATGGTATTTTGGCAGAACCTGAAAAAGTAAAAGGAAAATCTATTTCCAATGAGGTAGCTGAAAAAGTAAGTTTTACGAAGATGATGAATTTTCCAGAATGTGTCCTGGAAAGAAAGAATTTGTTTCGGTAAGAGATTCTGAAACTGGCACAAGAATTCACATGCAAAAGCGACTACTTTTTGTAAATTTAAAGGAACTGCATTTGGCTTTCCAAGAAAGGTATCCGCAACTAAAAATCGGTTTGTCAAAATTTTCTTCTTTACGACCACCTTGGTGTGTTACTGTCACTACCCGCGGAGTTCATTCGGTATGTGTTTGTGAGACTCATCAAAACTTGAAGCTACTGTCTGCAGCATTACCGACGAAAATGGAGTACAGAAGCCTCCTCTCCTTTATAGTATGCTCTGTTGACTCAAGAAATTGTATGCTCAACAGATGTGAGAATTGTCCTGGGTCTGAAACCTTGGAGCAGTTTATTCTGGATACATTTAATGAAAATGACGTGGAACCTGATGACAATATTGCCTATCAACAGTGGGTTCACAATGGACAATCTAAACTAGTTAATTTGACATCAACAGTTGAAGAATTTACGAAAGAGTTGTGTAAAGCAGCAGATAAAGCAACAATACATCATTTCACTACGAAATACCAATCATTGTATTTAAGAAATCTTAAAGAAAATATTGCAGCTGAAACAGAAGCAGTCCTTTTACTCGACTTTTCGGAAAATTATTCTTTTGTTTGCCAAGATGCTATTCAAGGTTTCCACTGGGACACAACGCAAGCTACACTTCACCCTTTCGTACTTTATTTCAAAAATGAAATAGAGACAAGTTTGAAATGCTTAAGTATGTGTGTCATTAGTGATGAACGTGAACATATTACCTCTACAGTTCATTATTTTATAAAAGTAATTATGCAATATATCAAAGAAGTATTGCCAGGTTTAAAACTCATACATTATTTTAGTGACGGTTCAAGTGCGCAGTATAAAAACTATAAAAACTTTGTTAATTTATGTTTACATGAGAACGATTTTAATATCCGGGCTGAATGGAACTTCTTCGCCACCTCACATGGAAAAAGTCCATGTGATGGGATTGGGGGCACTGTAAAGAGGCTTGCAGCACGTGCAAGTTTGCAAGCCATACAGGATAACCACATTCTTACTCCTTTTGATTTATTTAATTGGGCAAATTCTAATATAAATGGTATAAAGTTTTTTTTGTGTCCCATGCTGATGTTAAGCAACATGCCAAAAGCTTGGAAATTCGTTTTCGGACTGCGAAAACAGTGCCTGGAACTCGCAGTCATCACAGGTTTGTTCCAAGCAACAATTGTGAGTTGACCCTATATCGATTATCGACAGATGATGAAAATACTGGGTTCAGAGTTAGTCTCACTGTGAATAAGAAACGTGCAACGAGTATAAATACTGATGACTTGCAACCAGGAGTTTATGTAGCTGCAGTATACGACGACAACTGGTTCATTGGCTGCATAAGTGAAAAAGATTCTTTTGAAACAGACCTACTTATAACTTTTATGCAGAGACATACAAAGACTAATGTGCTATTCTGGCCTTCTAGAGAGGATAGTTGTTTTGTTCCTTTTGAGCATGTGTTGTGTGTGACACCAGCACCTTCATTGACAGGTAGCACTGGACGACATTATTCTCTTGACAGTGATACAATTAAGAAAATTACTGTCGCATTTAATATGTTCAAGTCATCTATAAAATAGTTTTTTTCTGTTTATAAAATAGCTTTTATTCTTCTTATTTTGTCGTATTTCCATTTCTGTTTAATAACCTTAGTTCAACATATTATTTATCGTACACAATTTCTTAAGAAGAGAAACATGTCTGTACATCACTTATATAATTTTAAATTAAAATCAGATATGGGTGCAATACTCAGGTATATTCACAACTAAAAATAATGTTTTGGATGTGTGCTGTGTATATATATATATATATATATATATATATATATTAGCTCTACCGGAAAGTTCTGTCCGTTTTTTACATATATGCCGAAGAAATAAATTTTAAACACGTATATTTTGTTGTTTGTTTGTTTTACGTTTTCCGATACAAGCACTTTGATATATTTTCTAGTTTTTGCAAATGCCTGGATTAGTAGTTAAGCTTCTGATATCAATTTAAAAGACATAGGAAAATTGACTAACGCTTCTGAATTTTCTCATCTTGCGCATAAATGCTGCATATGAAAATCCTCATATATAGGTACATACATACAATTTTTTTTCTCTGCTCCTGAGCAGAAAGCCAAGATGAAAATTTTTTGGGATGTAGGATTATTCCATCTTAACAACATATAAAAATTTAAAACATGTGTCTGTGATCAGACATGCCGAAAAAAATTCATGATGTTTTTTAGCAATTGCAGTGCTCATGCATAAACTATAGAAGATACGAAAATTTCGATAACATTTTTGGAATTAGCGTAAAAAGTTACTCCTAGAAACCAATTTTCACTTCAGTAACTTTTACAGGTAAGGAGTTATTTAAGGAATTGAGAAAAAAGTTGGCGCATCTTGCAGAAAACTTAAAAATTTGCATAATTAATTTCTCGGTAATTAATGATCGTAGAACCTTCAAAATTAAGATTTGTTGATGTCTTAGCCTATAAATCATCTATATAAAATTTGAGAAAAATCCTAGTTGGTGTGGTGACCTGGACTGTTCGATCTGACGTGGAATGACCCAGTTCTAATCAATTCACGACAAAATGGCTAGTAACGACAAGTAAGGATATCGCTAGATCTCTTAGACGAAAACTTCATCAGGAGTGGTCATTCTGAAAAACTTTTTAAAATCCTGTTCCGTAAATATCTTGGTGCATTGGAGGTTAAGATGTACAATGATGAAAGAAGGTAGTTTTATCCATACACACATATTGCAAGTTATTGAACAATCCAGTCGAACTTTAGAAATAATGTTGGGATAAAAATAGAAAAAAAAAATCAGAAAATTTTTGCCGATTTTTAGATTTTTTTGCAATTTTCAACTCTGAAAAGTAGAATATCCAGTAAAAAATTCAGAAAATTGTTCGTTTGCCGATTTTGGGGGATTTTGAGCAATTTTCAACTCCGAAAAAAAGAGTATTCAGTATCGTTAGGCCAATTTACTGAGAATTAAGAACAGATGCTAGGAGAAATAATGAAATAAAATTAAAAATACCTTCCACCTTTTAAAATTTTAAACCTGTTCTCAAAATTTTAGCCATTTTCCGAAATTTTTAACTTTGAGAGAGCCTCCACCACTGTTGGACCCAACGTTGGAATATTTCGCCCAGATCTGCAGGAACATACAGAGAAAAAGACTGGAAATACAAATATATGCCTTATCTCCGATTTCTTTGCAATTTTTTATCAATTTTCAACTTTGAAATGCTCTCCAGCACTATTTGTTGTTGCTGTTGTTGTTTCTAATGCCCTCTGGTAACCACAGAGGTGCCAGATCCTCCATAAGGGACGGCGAAGGGCGAAGGGAGCGGCTTCCATTAGAGTGTTCCCCAATGAGAGGAAAACCGTCTTAGCACGAGATCCCTTAATTTTGAAGCAATTCTAGAGGAGGGACCAGCCCCCTGACATCGGCACCCCCCCCCAGAAGTAGCGTTAAACCTATAGGTCATTGGAGCCACGACGGATTTTACGTGCACTAGCTCTCATTAGCGTACACGGTCCCACAGCAGTCGAGCCGAGAGGGAGTTGACCCTCCCAAGCACTGGCCAAGCCGGCTGCTGCTTCACTTGCCGTGCTCTTATGAGAACGGAGTTTAGCGCGCAGATGACTGAGGGACCCAGCACTGCTCAACAAATAAAATTTCTGGAGACTTTCTGAAAATATTGAAATTAAATACAGAATTTTACACATATATTTCGCATTTGGGTAAATTATTAAAGAGGGCCTTGTTCTCTGGGGAAGAACTAATATTTGAGGTATTGAAGTATAAGTCATGCTTAAAACACTACCTATCAAGAATACTTACATTAACTAACAATAAATAAACATCTTCACTTTCTTCAAATTTTTAAGTGCAAATGTTCCTTACATACTTCGGTTTTAAATCATTTTATTGCACTCAATGCCAATCATACAAGAGTACTTTTATTTTTATCACACGATAAAGTTTTAACATATTTCTGGTGAATCTATTCATCATTCTGAATTCTTTAGTTTCCAGATCAATAAACCAGTGACTGCGACATTCCTAAAACTGCGATTAGAGAGCAGAAATAATCAACCGCATGTTAACGACCCCTGCCTCGAAAGTTAATAATCATCATTCACTTCTCATGCTTATTCCCCGTTCGCTAATTTAAAGCTGGATTTCAGAACTTCTTAATAAATGGTTTCCGAGTGGTGCTTGGAAACAATGCAACGCTTTAAAAGTTTGAGCTTTTCACGAAATGAC
The DNA here is from genome assembly GCA_038373885.1 of Cheiracanthium punctorium. Taxonomy (NCBI): domain Eukaryota; kingdom Metazoa; phylum Arthropoda; class Arachnida; order Araneae; family Cheiracanthiidae; genus Cheiracanthium; species Cheiracanthium punctorium. Next base: position 114,477 of record JAWZYV010012258.1, on the reverse strand, counting down.
TGTAAAAATCCCCCCCATTTCACCATCTCAATAATTTTCGTTTCGAGTGACTTCCAAAACAAATAATTTATATGTTATTAGATATTAATTTAAAGCACGATTGATTATCAAAAATTATTTTTAGCAAAAATCTTTTGGCTTCTTACAAATTGTAATGGTATACTGATGGTTGGTATTCCAAACTTCGTGAAATAGGCAAAATCGGACCTGCCCACAAGGGCGGCTATTGTAAATTTTTACTCGTCCTAGAAAATTGTTACTCGCCTTCTTAAAGTTTTAAAGGAACAAACTTTGGCGAGGAAAGTTCAAAAAGTGCCAGAGAGGAAGGCGACTTAAGAAATTTTGCCACCCTCGTGATATGCGAATCCGTGATATGGGAAATTTCGTGAAGTGTGCTTGGTACGATAATCTAAGGTAAACTATTACTTGTTTTAAAAGAATAAAATTAATATAAGAGTGATATTCAAATTAAAATGAGACGAATTTTTCGAATATTAATAGATACTTTTGGTCACTACTTTTAGTTGCCCAGTTTTAATGCGATTCTACAAGTTGAAATAATACTACTTAACGCATTTTTCCTTTTTACTTTCCGAACATGTACCATGTAAGGAAAGTATTGTAATCATGAAAAAATTCGACTTCTAGATTTTGGTGTATTGACACGTTTTGAGATCTTCTGAATTCATTTATGCTATTTTTACGAGATGTATGTATGTATGCATGTATGTATCTATGTATGTATGTGTGTGTATGTGTGTTTGTGTTGTGACTGAACACGATAAACGGAGCATTCGATTGAGCTCAAATTGGGTATATATGTTATGAACCACCATCGCTAGACCGGTATTGATTTTGGTGCTTATAGGACTTATAGTTTTTCTACAGGGCTACGACAAAGATTTCTTTTACATTATAGCCTATGGGAGCAAGTTCTTGAAAGAGCGCTAGCGTTTAAACGGTACGTTCGATGGAGCTCAAATTGGGTATTTACGTTATAAATCACCATCGTAAGACCGGTATTGATTTTGATACTTATAAGACTTATAGTTTATCTACAGCGCTACGACAGAGATTTCTTTTAGATTATGGCCTAAGGGGGGAAATTCTTGAAAGTGCGCTAGCGTTTAAAGGGCACATTCGATTGAGCTTCAATTTGGTATATATGTTTGAATTATTCATCGATTAAAATTTATTTAAATGCTTGGTAATGATCTTAATCGTAAGTGTTCGGAAAGTCCACTGGAGTCACTCCAGATTGTTTTACTGAAAAAAGAAAAAAAAAATGCACTGCAAAAGTTACTTAGTATTAGTTACTTAATAAAATCCTCACAGCAAATAATTTTTACTTTCTATTCATTAGTATTGCAAATTAAAGTTCATTTACACATAAGAACCTGGTTAAAATAATTGTTTGTATACAAAGAAAAACTACTATGAAGTACCTAATCATACAAGTATTCTTCATAAAAGAACCTAGGAGCTGGATAGCATCTCCATTGTTTAAGCGGAATCTTATTCAAGAGTAGATGTATAAAGAATTCGCTAAAACAAAAAGCTTGCGATATTGAATATGAGACAGGCAAAGAAGTTTAAATATGAAGCGGAAAAGACGTGCATAAAATAATCTTTCAGCAGATCTTAATTATTTTCATAAGAAATCCAAAAAGAGAAGTTTTAAAAAATTATGCTAATAAGGACAAAATACGTAAATATGATGTTATCAAAAGACTAATTTGCCAAAATTCTTTTAGATTCTTAGATCTGTACAGGCATACAGCTATCAGAAGGAGATAGGACACGTAGAAGGGGGAAGTCCGATGTATATTACGGTGGTTTATGTAGAAGAAAAAAATAAAAGAACGGTAGGTTTTGAATTTATCTTCAAATGATGAAGAAATCAAGATTGATTGATAGTCGAGTGTTTCGTAATGGATTATTAAGCTTATCAAATCAATCCGAGGAAAGTGTTACATTGGTAGTGAAGACGAATTTTATAATAAAGATTCCTGAAAGTTTTCCGAGACGTGTGGGGGTTATTGTTCATAAAAGTGTATAGTAATATCCTAACTGTGAACAGTCAAGGAATGGAATTGTGGTCTATGGAACCCTAGGGGGTCCCTGTAGCTTTCACTGGGTATCCGCCCAAATATGACCTATGTTTGCAATCAGTTCAAAACGATGCATCGCCCATTAGCCCGAAACAGTAAGACATATTTTTAAAGCTGTTAGAATTATACTCCGTAATTCTTATATAATTTCTGGAGCTATTATTTTCTTTAACATTGCTTAAAAGTTATATAATGCTTACATTATCTTTTAATATTCTGTCAGAAGTAGACTTGAGTTTGAAGTTTGCACTTTAAATGCTAACTGTCGCTAATTTTTTTGTTTCCTGCTGTAAATGAACTCTTCATGATATATGAACTAGGGTACATGATGGAACACGTTTTATTGACGCAGATAAATTTCGTTTACAGCAGGTAGACACACTAGGAAAAAAAAAGAAAAAATTCTCAACTTTGTTGGACAATGGTGAAAGAGGAATTGTGTAGACTTCATATTATGATGCTGAAAATTTTCAGATTTCAGATTATGTAAATACATCTCAATGTTTTAATAAGCTCATAGGGGATTATCAAGTCAATCAGGAAAAAGTTATAATTCAAAAGCAGGGGGAGAATTCTTATATTTTTGTGGATGTCATATGTTTGTTGCTAAAGATTTAAGAAATTATGAAATCATACGACTTTTGAACGTTTTTAAAGAATACATTTGTGCCAATAGAGACTCTAAATCGCTTGGGACCATTTTTGAAGGTGATTTTAGTGTAAAAGATTTTTTTCTAATAGTTACATGAGATGTGTATATTTATTGTTAATGTAAGTACATTTTGCATTTGATGATAAAGCTTTATTCATTTTTCTGAGAGTTAAACATCATTCATTTATTTCTTGTATGTTTGTGTGTTTGTATTATGACAAGCCTACACAAGGAGTACCTTCCTACGAGGGCTGGTGTTTCTTGGTCGGAGGACTTTTTGAGGAGATCTAAAGCGTATTCACCCTGCATCTTCAAAAAACCGACCAAAATCCCTTACCATTACATCGACAGCCGCCCGCGCGGTAGGCCCGAACGTGAAACCTTCGCACTGCAACCGTCGACCATGTTCAGTGTCTTATCCACTAGATTATGGTAGGGACCGTTGGTTTTTTTTAAGCTGTTCGCAATATTGCAACGCCTATCGTTTTATAAAAGGAACAGTCTTAATAGTCCTACATAATGCAGTACCCATAGAAAACATTTTGAATTATTTCGTTTTTTTTAATTCAAGAACATACGCAGAGCCGTCGCGAATTGTCGCATTTTAATGCAACTTCTGAAATGCCAAGACAACTGTTATACACTTTTATCATCGATTAAAACTTTATAGCATCTAAATGCACCCCTTGAATGAGTATTATTTGTGTATGAACTATGTCTAAGGATCTGAAATAGTAAAAATAAATAAATTACGAAAACATAGCCTGTGGGATAAAACAAAATTTATTGATGTCCATTCTTTTTAAATGTCTAAACGCTTTACTCAAGCGTATTTATTTTTACTTGCGTATTATCTCATAATATTTTAATATAACGCAGAAACGAACGCCTGATACACATTAGAGTTCTTGGAGGTATTTTTTTTCTTAGAAATAAAAAAAAAACGATAAGTACTTAGATTTACAAGTTTTCTACATAACAGTGCCTAAGAACTGGATAACATCTGCTTTTCCGCAAAGCCTTTTTAACACAGCTTAAGTATAAGGCTTTCGGGAAAAAAAACTTATGATGAGTATATTAAACGGGTAAAACAGCACTTGTCTCGGTTAAAGTATAATACATAAAAGGGGAATATAAAAATTATCTTTCAACAAATCTCAATTACTCCGTAAGAACTCCGAAATAAATAAATAAACAATGCACGATAATAAAGAAGTGTTTCCATATAAAAACTTAGGATGTTATCAAAAATCCAATTTACCAAAATTCTTGGATTATCAGTTAAATGTGATGCTGTCCAGAAACACAGGTCTATTAGAAAATAAATAATAAGAAAAAAAAGTGCTCTGAATTATGTCACAGATATTTATCTAGAAGAAAAGATTAAAAAGAAACATTAATTTCGACTCCTTAAGATGCTGAAGTAGACCAGGTTACATAGTAAATAAATGCAGCTTAATGTATTATTGAGCTCGTGGGACAATCTAACCAATCAGAGATAAGTGGTTATATTGGAATCAGAGAAAAGATCCAGTTTGACTGTAAGGCGTTGTTTCTGTTGTGACTCAAGTACTAAGCTCGTTAAATAATAAAAACTTCGCGAAATAACATCATAAGAGTTACTTGAACGGACAAACTAATATTTCCATCAAATTTATAAATTAATATATGCATCTGAACCCATAAGTTTATTGATTAACCCTTTAACGCGCAGAAGTTTTGACTGTTGCCAGTCACGAAGAATAGATTGGATTCCTATAAAAATAGTTGCGGGTGACATAGCTCCACTTGAATCCTTTGCTTTTTAGCACGTCCGTGCCCGTAAAAAAATGGTCACGATTCTTTTTAACAGCACTGACATCTGCTGAAAAATGGAAGAATGCGAGAACAGCTGGATAGATTGCCCAATGCTGAAAAAAGGGCAGCCTTTGCCATCGCTCGAATTAACTACCAGCAAGATGGTGGACGATCGAAACGTTCATCGCGTGCCACAGATCTAGAGACCCTTCTTTGACGCATCTGGCTGTGCGCACAGCCAGCTGCGTCAAAAAGGGGTCTCTAGATCTGTGGCACGCGATGAACGTTTCGATCGTCCGCCATCTTGCTGGTAGTTAATTCGAGCGATGGCAAAGGCTGCCCTTTTTTCAGCATTGGGAAAGGGTTGCGCCTCAAAGGGTTAAATAATATATTTTTTTTTTCTTTCTGATGAACGGGTCAGCGGCTTCCGGTGGCTGGACCGCTACGGGGGCGGAGATGTTGGTCATTTCATTGTGGGGGCGACAAGTAGGCAGACCGACGTTGCAAAATATCAATTCAGAAAGTCTTTTCGGAAAATATTTACCTTCTACTTCGAAAAAACTGAACACTAACTGAGGGTTGTTGTTCATTATCCTGAATGGAGTATTGGTACTAAATTAAAATGACAAGAAGTATGGAATGAGGTCTTTCTTCCAACGTAACATAGTCTTCTCTCCTTCAAAATTATTTGGATTGGAAAGACTATTTCTATCATCACTGGTGCGTAGACAAAAAAAAAAAAATATTCTCCCGGCCGGCGCCCAGATGCAATGCTTACTGTGTCGGGCCGCCCCTGGTTACAAAAATAAGATGGTTAAATGATGAAAACCTACAAAAAGGAACAAATTATTTTCGTCCTATATAATTCTGAAGAGCTTCTGGACATATTGGCCTTTATCAAAAAACGGAAAGGAAAAAGAAAAGTAAGAAAATCTGAAACACTTTCAGATTTTAAATAAGCACAAAAGTGCTATATATTAAAAGCGTATTATAATCCATGGGTCTTCCCTATTATCATTCCTTATTTCATCAAGTTGGAAAGTATATCATTATTCATGAGTGTGACTAAACAAAAATAAAATTGGTATTTCTAACATCCTTTTTCTGGATGTATTACACTAGAAAAACCTCGGTTGTTCGAGCCTCGTCAGAGGGAGACCCCCCCCCCTGAACACCCCTAAGTTTTTAGTTTCATTATTGCCATATTAAAATGATATTAATTGACTATGTCATTTTATCGCTCATCTTTCGTGTATTTTGCCTGGTAACCCTATGTTGAAATTTTTATGATTGTAACGTATTTATAGAAAAATACATGTGATGCACATTCTACAGCTTACGAAATGGTGTAACAATAGATTAAAGCTGTTGTGAACTAATAGTATTTAAATATATGTAAAAAAAAAACTCGGCTGTTCGAGCCTCGTCAGGGGGAGACCCCCCCCTAAACCCCCCCCCAATTTTTTTAGTTTCATTATTGCCATATTAAAACGATATTAATTGACTATGTCATTTTATCTCTCGTGTATTTCGCCTAGTAACCCTATGTTGAAATTTTTATTATTGTAACCTATTTATAGAAAAATACATGTGATGCATATTCTACAGCTTACGAAATATTGTGACAATATATTAAAGCTGTTGTGAACTAATAGTATTTAAATATATGTAAAAATATGTCGCTTTTTTTTGGGACACATTTTTCGGACAATTTTCAATAAAGGGGGTGAGAAATAAAATGACATAGTCATTAAAAATAAAATGTGTTGATTTCTCTAGTAAGTTTAAATATCCGTATTGCTATTACCAATTGTAAATTTTGTATTCCTTTTTTTTTGGACAGAATTGAAAGAAAGTTACTCAATGTTTTCTCAGCAATTCATCTTTCATAATAGAAAAAGCTAGCGGAATGAATTTTCTGATTGGTCGGACATTTATATGTTTGTGTATTCTTCATTTACCATGCACTGTGTTCAACTTTGGTATTAAACGCAACATTTTAAGTTATTAATTAAAAATGTCTTTGTATGCAATAAAAACAACAAAATACATCCGTATTACTCAATCATTACTTCTAGGGATACAAATGTATTTTAGTCTTCAAGGTGCAAAACCTTTACAAACACACTGTTCTATTTATTTCGTTCGAAACTTTGTATTGATTCCATATTTCTGAGGTGTGCTTAGTATCATTACTGTGCACGTGTTTACTGACGTTTGTAGTCCAGTTCATACACTACAAATGTTTTCTTTGCTAAAGAAAAATTTGTAGAGAAATAAAACTCTAGCCTCAGAGAAATAAAACTCTATAACATATAGAGTAAAGTATTCGAAAAAAAAAACATTAGAATTGTACACAAAATAACAATTTCATACTAAAAGCTTGCAATATTTCAAATAAAAACGTATTTGATGGTTGCAAAGAATTTCTTTTATTAATATGATATGTGATATCAAAATGCAGTGTAATCACCAAGTGTTCATGCTTCTCAGAATTTCTTTTTAAATAAGAATTATTATACTAAAAGCTATTGAAAAATTAATTTACGGAGCTACAGCACACTATATATTTGAAATTATGGAAAAGGGAGATACGCGCACGGGAAAAAAAAATAAATAAAATAAAACATAAATATTACTGAAGATATGCTACTAATGGAGAAATTGCTCTTCTAAAAATGCTCAAAAGACGTGCACACACAAAAATGCAGCCACAAAATAAGACTGACAAGGAATTATAATAAATTGCTTTTAAATGGAGTTAATTATTTAATCATCAATTATAATTTATTTTAATATTTCGAATACTATACATATAGAGTAAAGTATTCGAAAAAAAAAAATTAGAATTGTACACAAAATAACAATTTCATACTAAAAGCTTTCAATATTTCAAATAAAAACGTATTTGATGGTTGCAAAGAATTTCTTTTATTAATATGATATGTGATATCAAAATGCAGTGTAATCACCAAGTGTTCATGCTTCTCAGAATTTCTTTTTAAATAAGAATTATTATACTAAAAGCTATTGAAAAATTAATTTACGGAGCTACAGCACACTATATATTTGCACGAAAAAATAAAATAAAATAAAACATAAATATTACTGAAGATATGCTACTAATGGAGAAATTGCTCTTCTAAAAATGCTCAAAAGACGTGCACACAAAAAAAAAATGCAGCCACAAAATAAGACTGACAAGTAATTATAATAAATTGCTTTTAAATGGAGTTAATTATTTAATCATCAATTATAATTTATTTTAATATTTCGGAGAGTTAACGAGAAGTCCAGACAGCTTTGTCTTTAGGTTTTCACGAGCTTATGCCTCATTAGCGAGAAAAATTCGTTCCACACGTCCTTTCACAAACCGGGGAACTTTTTTTTTTCTTTTAAAATTGCAATTCTGTAGGGAAAAAATATCTAAAGGTTGTAAGGAATTGCATAAAAGTTCCTTTGTATAATTGTTCAGCACAAAATATTACAAACTAACAGTTTAGTAAGCATTTGAAGAGCATTTTTCTGAACAGCCAGAAAATTATTAGATTAAATATTCTTTACGCAATGTTTTAAATATTTTTCAGTTCTTGGGTTTCTGGTTTTGAGTAATTTTAAGGATTAAAGGTTCCATGTATTTCAACTTGTGATTCAGGTTGATTAGTTATCGTTAAAAACTTAAAAAAAGAGAACTCTGACAGCTGAATTCTGTTATCATAGAATGATCAATATGCAAGGAAATATTGAGCATGATGCGAACTCCCTAGTAGCACAACTAGTTCAAAAAACGTTTAAATTACGTTGGAAACACGTTTTTTGACGTTAAAAAACGTGTTTTAAACGTTTTTTGGACTAATTGTGCTACTAGGGCTGTTAAAAGAAAGGAAAGAAAAAAAATACGCTCTGTACGATAGTATAGGTAATTTATGTGCCTTCAATTGTGGATGCAGGTTCTGAAAGGGTTAAAACTTTTACAATACATTAGAATGCATGGGCAGTCATCATTTAAAGTGCATTTTAGAATCACGATCAAACAACGACGGCCATAAGCCCCCGCAAATACCCGATTTATCGAGCCTTGATTTCTTTATGTGAGGCCTCAAAGCTATCTTTTATCATGAACGTATGGTGTCTGTAATGTATGTGTTGACAAGACTCGCCTGCGCTGCCACTAAAGTGAATGAAACTTTTAGTTTACTCCATCGTATCCAGCAATCAATGAGCCGTCAGTGTGAGGCATGCTTGACGTCTGATAAAGCAAACTTCAAGCTACTGATGTAACATCATGAGCTGTTTACATCGAGTTCGTCATTTGATGTCCAACGAAAGCTTCCATAGTAAATCACTCTGTTGTGTGCTTTCTGGTTTGGGGTTAAAGCAAAGCTGCACGAGGGCTATCTGCCTAAGAGGAGGGCATGCCTCAGGCAGAGGATTTTTAAAGGGTTCTAACACGTAGTCACGTTACATTTGGAGAAAAGTTCGCAAAACTCCAGACCGTTAGATAGACAGCCGAGTACCTTGGACCATAATCGTGGACTTTCACATTTCAGCCATCTTTCATTGTTCAGTGTCTTGTCCACTCGGTCATTAGCTGGCTGTGTGTTTTTTGATCTGATACCGATGCCATTAACTGGCTGTGGGTTTTCTGATCTGTTACCAATGCTATTAACTGGCTGTGTGTTTTGATACCATTAGCTGGATGTGTATTTTTTGATCTGTTACCGATATCATTAACTGGCTGTGTGTTTTCTGATCTGTTACCGATGCCATTAACTGGTTGTGTGTTTTCTGATCTGTTACCAATGCCATTAGCTGGATATGTGTTTTCTGATCTGTTATCGATGCCATTAGCTGGATGGTTGTTTTCTGATCTGCCACCACTACTGCCTCTTTACCCTGACGTTGCCGGACATAGATTGCTGTGAAATTCCGAATCTTTACGAAATACCCTATCTCCCGTTAAAGTTTATAATTTTAGACACCCTGTACATTAAAAATGGTTAACATAACTTCTGTTTTTTAGGAAGACTTACCAAGTTTTAAACTATAGAAAAACTTACTTCATAAAAAGATTTTTCTTTATCGTGATCATGTGATCGTGTGTTTCCAAGGCAAATTTTAGAAATCGCAATAAAAAGCAATATTCCACCAATTTTTTTAACGATATCAATCTGTAAAATGCTCACTTTTATGGTTCCCCTTACCCACTATAAAAAAAAGCTTAGATAAACCTGCCAATGATTTCTGAAAAAGGTGGTGTTTTTCCCAATTTTATTAAGTACTGACATTCGATGTACATTGGACATTTTACAGGTCTTAATTTGTGTGGATACACAGGTGATGATGTTAGCCACTGTTCATAGTAAAATCAATAAATAAACATTTTTAACCGCTAACCGCAGTTTGCGTTTATTATAAAGAAAGGCATTGTTCTACAAAATGTTAGAGTGCTTTGGCGGAAAGGGCTTTGGCCTTTCCTCGAGATTTCTCAAATATTGTGTTGAAAATGAGCGAGAAAGATTATATCTGAGATATTTATGTCTGTTTTATTATACTGTTATTTGAACAACCTTATATATTCAGACTTCTACTGTCTTAAAAATAGGGTAAATAACTATGCCTATGAAGTAAGAATTATTTAAAATTCTACTTGAAAAATCGTTTCAGCAAGAAAGTCAATAATAGTCAATAAATAGTCACACAATAATAGTCTTAACATAATTAGATCTTTACACATGACATTTAAAATTAAATGAAAAAATCCTCAGGTTTTGACAGACAAAGCTAAGCTGTTGCACTGGTATAGGTTACTATTAAGGCTTTTTTTAAATCATGCAATTCAACAGCATGCATTTAACAGCTTTTAAAAAAAATTATATTATGGATTTGGATGCATTTATAATGTCTCTTTGCAAGCTGCACACTGAACTACCATAAACAATGCACTTATACGAGATATGTTAACACTCTGGAAAATACTTTAAACATACAGAATTTTGCAATGTTTTCCTAAACACGTAACTCCTTGGCCTATTTTTGAAGGCAGTTTTTGTGCTTGTGATTTTTTTTCTGAAGCTCCATGAAACATACAGCTTTAATGTTAGTAATAGTCCATAATGCATTCGGTGAAGAAGCATTATTGATTTTTTCACGCGTTTAACAACATTGTTTTTTTAAGTTGTCCTGCTTTGACAATCGCACTGCAAATCAAAAACATAAACGTCACACAGGTGCATAAATGCTACTAAATTTAAAATCAGCCATGCAATGTTTTAATCTTATAAATATTTAAAAAATCGAAATTTGATGCAGTGTTTCTTGATCTCGATTCTAATAAGACATTTTTGCTCTACTGTTAATCACATATATTAATCTGCTTCTTTTATTTACAACTGAACACAATCTTATTACATGATATTTTTTATTTATTTTTTTCCTTCTGTGACAACCAAAATGAAAACTGTGTCCTGCAATACGCTTGCTAAAACTGTTGTTGCCTGCATCAAAAGTAACCTGTACAACTCATTAACGTTTTCTTAAACAAATGAAATTAAATAATCATATCAGTGGAATAATACACCAGATAATAGCTTCGACATACATATTGAAAAGAATCCCGGGTTTTTTTCCTTTTTCAGTTTCACCAGCAATTCTCTTCTGGATTCTCATTTACATTACTGCGTCTGGTGTCATCAATCAATTCGCTCAGTCAGATTGAGAGAATCCAAATGGCTTTCAAAGAGGACACTTGATGTTTGCAAAAAAACAAAAAAGTACATGCCTAGATAAATTCTATAATGGTGAATAAATACTTAAAAAACATTGAATACACACATAAGAGAGTATCATAATACCATTAAAATGGAATGTCATTAGTCCAGACAATTAGGCTCATTTAAAAGTCATTACGGCCCATCGATAACAACAATATTGTTTTAGTGGAGATACTTTCAATCATGATTTGGTTAAAAAGTTATAAAAAAATAATTGGAGTTCTTTTTTAAACAAGAAAAATATTTTCAATTTTATAGCAGCATTTAATTAATAGAAAATGTAATTTCTTTCTGAATAGTAGGATATAAAATTTATTGCAGTGTGATTTATTTCAGTACAGATTTCAAAAGATAATTTATATCAGGTATTTAGGTTGTTTCATTGTATAGGGAGTAAATATAATTAATGATTAAAAAAGACCGTTATATAAATGGAATTTTGAGATTTATAAACGCGCTTAATATAACCTAAATCAAGGCTTTAAATTCCGAATAAATGCACATCGGGGAAATAAATTTCCCTGTAGTAGGTATATTGAAAATATTTTGATGAAATTTAGTTATCCCTCTATATGCAATGTTCATAAAATGGTTATCAAATAATTAAACTATTTTTTAGTTTCTAGATAGTATTTTTTTTCTCTATACAAGAATGAAAAGATCTTTTGCTAAATCATTTGGAAAATACTGAAATTAGAGTTAAATGTTAAAGCAAAATTCAAATTTTGAGCATTAGTTGTTTGTAATAGTCTCTGTTAATTAGTTGTTTTAATAGTCTCTGTTAATACTGACGGAAAGAAATACTTTTTTAGATAAGAATATACATACTGTAACTGAATTTTCTTTAACATGGACTACTCCTGTAATCATTAAATTAATTCATTTAAAAGCAAACGATTAAATTTTTTTTCTGGCGAAATAGTTTTAATACATTCACTTTAAACGCACTGAGCCGACCATCTTGTATGGTGGATAAAGCACCGTACTACGGTTTCGGGTTCAACTCCCAGCAGTCGGGGTTCGATCCCCGACTGGACGTAGGTGTCACTTGTGTATGTCCCTTCATAGGGGCGACGTTGGTCCACCTACTGGGTGCCCCCATTATAAAAGAGACCAGCAACTCCGGCCTTAGTAGTGGCCAATGCCAAAAAGGCCTGCCATTGGACATAAAAAAAAACTTTAAGAGTACTGTTGTACAAATAAAATTCTGACTGCTCAGATTCAACCATATGTTTACCTACTTGTCTGAATGAAACACTGTGCTATTATTGACATGTATGTTAAATTATTTGTTTCTAGCGAAAGCCTTGTATCTCTTGCTAAAACTTTTGTAAGTTTAGGGTATCATGGGATTCCATCTGCCTAAAGTTTTCTATGTACATTTGTTGCGTTTAGTATTCTAATGCTTGAAATTATAAACTTAAAGATTATTTTCCCAGAAAAATTTAAAAGGAATATTATTTATATTTTAGTCTCTGTATAATTTTCTTCGTAGATTGATCAAGACTTGTAGCATATAGCATTGAAACTTATGAAAATAAAACCTTAAAATATATATATATATTCCTTTCTTTTTACTAGAAATTAAATATTTTGGGGATTAGTAATTTTCCATGTCATGCACTTGGGAATCCAAAACAGCCTTAGAAACATTTTAACTGTATGCTTGTTCGGAATACATTCTTCTCTTTCAGCTCATCAAATTCAAAGTAGTGAAATGAAAAAAACACAATTGATAACATAATAATTGATTACTCAGTTTAAAACATTTTTTTAATTTCTTTTGAAATGGTAAACATCTTTTTACATATAGCGAAAACTAAGGTCAATTATTATTCGCAGATCATATAAAAATGTTTTGTTGATTAATGAAATAAAACATTCTTTTATTAAGTCCTTCCCAATGCACTTAAAATATGAAAGTTTTTTTCAAGTTTTACACGTTTTATAAGACCAAACAATAATGCCATGCAGAGAGCTGGCTTTTGAAAGTCACTATGCAGTGCTATAAAGTGGTTTGATGTTGAAGTCGCCACTAGATTTTTGAAGCAGAAAATACCAATGCAATTTTCATCGAATAACGCCATTTTTCATTTAAAACTCAGCCATAAGTTAATGTCAAAAACACGTTTCAGGCGGTGAGTTTTTCTAAAAAAGGGGCTATAAAACGAAGCAGTCGGCCTTTGTAGAGACAAAGACTTTCTTTTCTTGCGAAAATAACGTATGTCTAAAAAAATCGAAAACCTGAAACGATTAACCTGAAAAAAAGGAGAGGAGAACAATTTTGTATTGCGTTGGGCTCTTGAAAACTTACAAAGAAAGTAAACTTTTTTCAGTTGTTATAAATATCATTTATAATGTTTTTCATTTCATTGTGACAGTAACAGCATTCTTTCTACATTTTTTTTCTTTTCTATTTGCAGGTCGAAAAAAAAATGGCGCTTATAAGGAGAAGCGTAAATTATCAAGATGTAGAAAACTGAAGTAAACGATAAGGAAGCCACCGATATTTTGATATCAAAAGGAATAATATTTCAGCTCGTGCCAAGAAACGTTGGAAAAGAATTTCAAAATCAATGAAATCAGAAGAAAAGAAGAAGAAAAAGTCAAGGATCTGACCGGAAACTATTTCCTTTCCAGAATTCTTCTTTCCTCAGATATCTTCAATCGACGTGTTTATCGGCTGAAATTGACATATTTTGTTGACAAAACCAATTTCGCTCACGCTAGAGAAAACGTTGTTCTTTTTCTTTTTTTTCTTCAAGAAGTGCTTCAAGTAGTGCTTCAGATTAGTGAAGGGATTTCTAGAGTTCTAAAATCAGTGCTTGAAATATGAATGAAAAGAATTGTAGTTGTCTTTCTCCTGCTGTGTAGAAAAAGCAATTTATTTTTGAAGATTGCGGTTTACGTAAGAGATCGCATTTATTGGAAATGTCCATACAAACGCAAATTTCTTTATTTTTAGATATAAATGTTTTTATTTAAAATGTAAGTGTTGCAAATTACATTTTCTTATAATTTTTTTCCTTTTCACTTGAAAGCTAAAATCTTTGCAAGATATCTAAACCAGGGTATGCTTAATGAGAACACAAAGTTTGAATTTTGATTAAATGTACCCTACTTTAGAGATATTCATTCTTAAATGTCAGCTAAAAGATTATTCAAAACCGTTCTTATGCTGCTTGCTTTGGATAATGGGCTGTGTATTTATCAAATTAAGAAGTAAAATATAGGCTGCAAATTATAAGCTGTAAAATAATTAATAAAATATATTTTATAAAATTAATTAATAAAATATATTTTATAAAATTAATAATTAAAATATGCGAATCAAACAGAAAAACTTCCACAGATCTTCCACGTATACACATGCTTCTAAATCAGCAGAATTGTTCCACACTACTTTTAAATATTATCTAACATAGAAGAAGAGTTCAGTTTACGATAACACAAATAACACTGCATTTTTCAGCCTATTCTAAGCATTACTTTACGTTCTGCAATAAATAGCCCATTCAAAAGCCATTCGATACGTCTTGTTGACAAATGCTGTCGCTATTACCATACATTTCTATTCATTTATGCGGATATTTTCAAGGTAAATCTGCTACGATGATGTCATTATTGGCGGTGAATTTTATTATTTTTAAAGAATAGGGTTATTGACCTAAATTTGCATAATTCCACAAATTTGTCAGCTAAATTTAACGCGTCATAGCCATTACACAATGTACCTTAGCACAATATAAGAAAGGAGTTTCGATTATTGTTATTTTGTTTATGTATTTTTTGTGTGTATTATGTTAAGGTAAATGTACATGAAAGGTATCTGCCTAAAGGGTGGGTACCTTGGGCCGAGAAACTTCTAAGAGGTTCTAACGCGTATTCATGTTACATATAGAGGAAACTGCCCCCAAATCCAAGCCATTACAGCCAGGCAGCCGTGTGGTAGGCTAGAACTCTGGGCCTTTACACTTAAGCCATCTACCATCTTGAGTGTCATACACTTGGCCATAATTATGCCTTTGTTTGATTTTTAATAAAATTTACTGTTTTTTATGTTATTTTCTGATTAAACAGTATAATTCGTAATATACAGGGGAGTAACCAGAACAACAAAGAAAGTCTTTAATTTGTCTACTATTCTTGAAAAATATTTACAATAGAAACTAGGATTGTTGAAAGGGAAGATGCTGAAGTTATACTAGTTACCTGGTAAAACCTTTAGACAAGCTTTTAAAGAATTTTTTATGAAAGTTATTCTAAGCAAATACATAATTCTTACATATTCATACACTTACTCGTTTAATAAGCATGGTTCTTCCATGTTCTGGTACATATAAATAAAAAAAAAACCTCTATGGTATGTTGTATTTCTAACCTGAAGTCCATCTCTGGTATCAAAACAAAATGGACTCTCAAAGACAGGCCAATATTAGATAGTTGACATTTTACAAATTTTCGATAGTGAGGCTACAGTTTTGACATACTTAGGATAAACAGTACGGATGAAAAGGTGTTTAAAAAAAATCATAAATATGTTTTATATTTGTGTTCCAGTGGCTTAATGAAAAATCCACCTCTGAAGAAAAGATTGCCATTGCGATATGTATGAAGAGTTTATTTTACTGTATTTGAGTTTCATACGTTGCTTAATTAAATCATTCTCATAAGGAATCGTGCAATTTTTGAACAGCTTAACAAGCTTTTTAAAGAATACAATCGTGCTAAGAGATTCAAAATTGTTTTAGAATGTCTCTTTATAAGCTATAATATGTACGATTGTAAACATTAAAACTGTACGAGTTAGAAAACATTCAGGTAACGGAACAGGAGCATACGAAACTTTACAATGCTTCTCTAAACGGATAACGACCCGTCCTATTTTTGAAAGCGATTTTTGCTCTTAATCTTTTCTGAAAAGTGCGAGGTGTATTCGGAAAGTAAGTTCGGTTTTGAAAAAATTAGAAAAAAAAATTTTTTTCAAGCCAATTTTATTTTTACATGAAAGAGCATGCCTTAACTATTTTTCTACATAGTTTTCGCCAATGTTCAAACACTTGTCGTTGCAGGTTGCCAGCTTTTCTATACCTTCTTCATAGAAACTTCCCGTCTCTGACAATAACCACGACTACGGCGAAGAAAACTGCGGCGTGCAATTCACGGAAGGAAAGCACGGTAAAGGAAAGCTCGGTAAATGAACTGTGTTGCTACATGGCAATGCTCGGCCTCATACTGCTTGTGACACTCAAAAGATGATTCGACAGTTTCGTTGGGAGCAGTTCGATCACCCGCCGTACAGCCTAGACTTGGTGCTGTCTGACTACCACTAGCTCCTGGACATGAAGCGCGGGCTAGGCGGCGAGGTCTTTGCCTCCGACGATGAAATGAAAAATTCTGTGGAGTCGTGGTTATCGTCATTGGCGGGAAGTTTCTATGAAGAAGGTATAGAAAAGCTGGTAACCCCCTGTGACAAGCATTTGAACGTTGCAGAAAACTATTTAGAAAAGTAGCTTGAGGTATGTTCTTTCATGTAAAAATAAAACTGGCTTGAAAAAAAAATACTTTTTTTTTTCGAGGTATGTTCTTTCATGTAAAAATAAAACTGGCTTGAAAAAAAAATACTTTTTTTTTTCAAAACGGAACTTACTTTCCGAATACGCCTCGTACATGAGATGTATAAGTTGACTGTTAATATAAGTTCATAGATCTGATGAAGAAGCATTATAATTTTTTCCCAACGTTTAACATCATTAGTTTGTTTTTAAAGCTGTTAAAAACTCCCGTGTCTCTTTCTTAAAGAAACAACCTTAAAAACGTACATTAGAAATCGTATTCAATGTATCCATAACGTTAACCAGATATCTGGGTTAACCAGAAATGTCCACAATAATACTACTTCAAAATTCCCAATGACATCTCCCCCCCCTACCTCCAAATTGCTTATCAATATTACTCTGTCCCTAATGAGTTGATTAAAAAAATACTATTTCAAAATGCATTAACACTGAAGGATTCTCACGGAAGTGAAATTTAGCAAACCACTGTTTTGACTCTCAAAAACTTTAATTTCAGTACAATACATCTAATTTGAAATTGCAAAAAATTAGTGCTTTTAGTAGGAAATAACTTCAATAATATCATTTAAAGAAACTTTTAGTCTTGTCCTTTGGGTGGATTCGCTAGACTCAAAAGCATTGCTAATTGTTTGTCCAGCTTTTCAATTAATTTTTCATATCCAAATAAATACTGCGTAATTTCTTTCAGTTTAAGCATAAAAATATTTTTCCTGTTGGGAAAACTAACTAATGCATCGAATTTCCAACTTAGAGTTTTTCGTTTTAATTTTGTCTTTTAAAGGACTCTAAAGCTTGGGGCAACAAAAAATAAAAGTCGAATTATATGACATATGTCGAAAAATGTACTTAAGTGTTTCGTAAATTTTACCAAGCACTGATACAAACACGTTTAAGAACACTATTGAGGAATTTTTCTTTAGAATTAGGCATAGAACTGTGTATTTTTTTAACAAATGGCATCACAGCCAATTTTGAATTACAATTTCTATGCCGAACATTTTTTTATCCCGAATCGTTTTATAAGATACGTAGGTGTGCTGTTTATAAACATGTCTAGTACACTTTCTGAAAGAGCATTTCAAATTGCGGTCATAGTTTCTTTAAAATTGCTAATAAGTCATGTATAGACATGGGCGCCGCCAGAATATTTCCCAGGTGAGGGGGGGAGCAAAGGCTACACCAGGGGGGGGGCAAACACTACTCCAGGGGGGGGGGGCAAAGACTACTTCAACGTATGGTTACCATGTTGGAAAGAACAAAAAAGCAAGGGAAAAACTGAACGCAAAAATCCAAGGGGGCAACTGCCCCCCCTGCCCTATGCTGCCGGCGCCCATGTGTATAGATTCTTCTGTTTAAGAACAATCTGAAGTATATTTTATTTGTGGATATAAACTCAAGCAATCAAGAGGACTAGACTGTGAGTTTAAAAAAACTCACGAATAATGTTAATTTTAATTCAGGTGAATGCGCATCTGGTGAAAATAAAATGTCTAATTTTTTTTTTTTTAAGTTGTAAATCTGTACTGTACAAAAAAAGAAAGAATAACTGATGTCGTCCAGACAAGAGGGGGAAAGGCGACGCTATATTGTCTGACAACGAAGACATCAAAAAGAATCTTTAAAATCAATTCTGATCCAGTGAAGGATCAGGACCGGAAACTATTCTGCTCCTGTATTCTTCTCATACGATATTCCCATCGACAAGGCTATCAGCTGAGATTGACATTTTCCGTTACTAGAATAGCTTTCTAAAAACAAAAATTGATCCCTTACTTTTCAAAAGTTTTCGATGCGTCCTTCAGATATGTTTACTGCAGCATGCTATTGTTCAGAGATGCGTATTTTTTTTTTTTTTTTAATCTTGTTTTGCTGGTAATGTCAGCTTCTGTTTGCATTTCTAAGTAAGATAAACGAGAAAATGCAGAAATTGAGAATTTTATACGTAAATTGCAGGAAAAACAAAAACAACAAAATTTTATAGAAGAGCCTCTAACTTTAATGAAACTGTCCAATTTCCTTTTGAGACCAGTTATACAAACCGAAGCAATAAATCACCGCAGTCGAAAATTTTGGCATTTGTCATTCACCAAAGCCCAATGCGAGCAAACGTTTAGGACTGTCTCTGGGCATCGCATAAAAGGCCAATCTTTGACGTCCGATGAATTTTGCAACAGTATGACATTCGTTATCGTCATCGGTAGACTAGTTGATACTGTTTATCGTCGTTGGTAAGTTAGCCGAGAACGGCTAGCAGAACACATTCAAACTATGAAGCAAACATTACCGCTACCCATTGAAGCTAATATAAGTCAGGACATATTGTGCTTTTTATTTGTAGCATCAAAACTGGGAAGCAAACTTTACCGTCACCCATTGTAAGTAATTTTTTTTTAACACAATGGCGAGCTCTTGCCGACTAGGGCTTTAAACACTGCGAAGGCCGAGTGTTGATCATTTTATTACGGCGTCTTTAATCCTTTGAGGCGCAACTCTTTCCCAATGCTGAAAAAAAGGGCAGCCGTTGCCATCGCTCGACTTAATTACCAGCAAGATGGCGGACGATCGAAACGTTCATCGCGTGCTACAGATCTAGAGACCCTAGTTAAGTCGAACGATGGCAACGGCTGCCCTTTTTTCAACATTGGGCAATCTATCTAGATCTAGAGACCCCTTTTTGACGCAGCTGGCTGTGCGCACAGCCAGATGCGTCAAAGAAGGGTCTCTAGACCTGTGGCACGCGATGAACCTTTCGATCGTCCGCCATCTTGCTGGTAGTTAAGTCGAGCGATGGCAAAGGCTGCCCTTTTTTCAGCATTGGGCAATCTAGCCAGCTGTTCTCGCATTCTTCCATTTTTCAGCAGATGTCAGTGCTGTTAAAAATAATCGTGACCATTTTTTTACGGGAAATGACGTGCTAAAAAATGAAGGATTCTCGTGGAGCTATGTCACCCGCGACTATTTTTATAGGAATCCAATCTATTCTTCGTGACTGGCAACAGTCAAAGCGTCAGAGTTTGGTGTTCCCAGAGCGGGAACACTGCCCGTTAAAGGGTTAAGTGATCCAGCGTGACCCCTATCAAGGAAGGGCCAATTTAAAAACCAAGCACCAGTCAGGAGTCAAACCCAACCCATGATCTTACAGAGTGGTGAACTAACAGCCATAAAATATGGGGTGGTCCCACTGAGAGTGATAGTACAATATAAAATATACTATGCTTCTTGTCTGATTACTTTACAGTTTGCTGTTTTAGAAATTTTGCATTTGTAACAAAATATATATTATCAGGTGAAAAGGGAAATGAATGAACGGTTGTGTCCAAGAGAAGAATAAATGGTCTCTCACTGAGTTCACTCCGTCAGTCGCGGCTGAGGATTATAGATAAAACCACGTCAAGTGATCAAGATATTTTACTCATTATTTAATTTGTATATTTGATTATTACTGAAAGCTTTAATAAAAAGGAGTAAAATATAAAACTTTCCATAGCCATTTAGAAAATAATTAATTCAAAGGTAAGTAGAGTTTTCCCAGCCTGGGAAAAAGTTAAAAGGATCAGAATCTATCGATTCTCGTTCTTGTGTCAATCTTCTTAAATACAGGGTGGCCATAATTAAACGGCAAGTGTTCGAGGGGTGCTGGAGAGAAAACTACCAGGAATATTCCAGTGAAACTTGGTATCTACACGTTTCAGAACATGCGCAAGTCAAATATGCAATAAACAAAATCGCCATTTTCACCCGATAGATGGCGCTATATCGTATTTTAATGCTTATGGAAGTCCTTATGCAAATTTTAAGCCCATCGAACAGTGTTAAAAAAAAACAAGACCACCTTGAGTAATGGTCCATCATGACTCTGAATAAGAAGGAACGTGCATTGTGAGTGAAGATATTCTACCAGAATGGTAGCCATTATTCAGCTACTCTGAAAGAATACCGGCGTATGAAACGATTAAGAAGAGGTCCAATGAGTGTCCTTGAGAACAAATAATGATTTTATTGTTTCCCAAAGCGTCTTTATGAATTTTTTAATGTGTGGTCTTAATTGACATTAATTTTTGATTACATGTTACTGTAAAAATTTAATGACTGAAGCGAATTGGATGGAATTTTGATGAACTGTAAAGGATGTTTTATATTGTTTATATGCCTCTTAGAATGTCACTATGCTCTGTTTATCGGTTTTGGAAGTTGTATAGGCCACCGGTGAGCTTTGAAATACGGTACAGCGCCATCTATCGGGTGAAAATGACGATTTATTTTTTATTTTATTTTATTTTTTTTATTTTTTTTTTTTTTTATTTTTTTTTTTTTTTTTTGCATATTTGGCTTGCGCATGTTCTGAAACGTGTAGATACGAAATTTCACTGGAATATTCTCGGTAGTTTTCTTTCCAGAACCCCTTGAACACTTGCAGTTTGATTATGGCCACCCTGTATATACTTTTTTTGTGAAAGCAAACTCGATTTTTAAAAGTTCACGATGAATAGACAGTATAATTTTTAAATAATAAACAAGAAAGCTTTTTATTCGGGTAGATCGATCTCTGTTGAATATGAGATGTTGAACACAGAACACAAAACATTTGAAACCAAATAAATAAAAAACCTACTCAGAACATTTTAAAAAAAAAACTTACATTATCCAGACACGCGAAAAAGGAAAAGATATTGTCGGACAACTGAGACATCAAGATGGAATCTTTGAGATCAATGCTGATCCAGTGAAGGATAAGACAGGAAACTATTTCGCCCTTGTATTATTCCCATACAAAACTCCTATCGACAGCGTGCTATCAGGTGAGATTGACATATTCCGTTACTGAAACGGCTTGCCGAGAAAAAAATTTACCCTCCTTTTCAAAACTTTTTCTTTTTTTTTAGAAAGTTTAGAAGCGCTGTTTTAGTGATGTTTACTGCTGTATCCTATTGTGGAGAAATGTGTGTTTAAAATAAAAAAAAATCTCTTATGTAGCTAACGCCATGTTTTCTTTTCCTAATTTTGTAGAGGTGGAGGGAACCTCTGTAATAGAATGTCCTATGTAAAGTCTTGGGCAGTGATGAACATACGCAGATTTTATTGAAAAATCTCTAACGTTCAAGTAACGCGTTGTCTTGCTTGTAGGATAAATTATTTTAACGAGCTTTCTCTTTATTTACAGATCGACCGTTTAATAGGAGATAGTTTAATCAAATCTCCGTAACCAATAAATAATGAAAGTCAATGAAAATGAATAGGATGTTAAGTCCATTAATATTGAAAAATTATGAAGATGCTAATGTTCTAGATATTTTCATATTTAATTTCAGTTAAATAAGAATAAAGTTTTATTTTCGGGTTGTATAGTGACTAGAGAAACACTCTACTACACCACGTATCCGCGTTCGATTCCTAGCATGGGCATGGGTGTCATTTCGTCTGTCCCTTCATAGAAAGCGACCCTGGTCCACCTATTAGGTGCCTCCATAATAAAGAGACCAGTAATTCCGGCCTAGTAGTGGCCAATGCCTATACGGCTAGCGCCCAGAATTAGAAAAAAGAATAAGGTTAGTAATACTATGAGCATTTTCGTTAGGTTTAATTTTAAGATAAGTTGTTTAGCAAGAAAGAGAGTTTAGTTATGTCAAATATATTTATTTAATATATATTTTTCAATTCAATGTTAATGAAATAAAACGTATTACAAAAAAGTTACCTTCTTTCATGACTAACTACTAAATTTTAAAAAATGTCCTTGTAAATTCGCTCATTTGTGTATTACACAATTTTTATTCATTTTAGAAAATTTACGACCAAAGCAGCTTTTGACATGACCAGCATGGCTGAATAATTTTTTGTTAATCATGAAAGCTTTTGAACGACAACATTTTGTTTAATTTATTTACTGCAATAAATTTAAATTTCCTTTTATCAAAGCACACTCACATCATAGATTTACAAACTTTTTTATATATCGCTATCTTACAACGTAATGTAAAAAATTCCCTTTCTTTTAGCGTCTTTTTTTAAGAATTGCAAAATATCTCCGATTGAAGCTTTTAGAATTTAATTTTATGAGAAAAAAAGTTTACCGCCATTTATCTTGCATTCATTAACTCGAACAAAAAATCACAACGAGAAAGAAAAATTATAAAATAAATATGTCAGATATATTACGTGGCGTTCGTCATTGTACGAATCTTTGACTTCTGCTGTCTATTAAAAAGAAAAAAAGTTCTAACCTGAAAGTGAACTGGAGTGTATTCATCTTATTTTTCTTTTGAAGTGGAAAAAGCAGAAGAAACAAAATTTTATACCAGAGAAACTCTTCATACTTTTTCTGAACTTTAGCAACTGAAAAAAAGTTGTAGAAATCCACCGAAATTATTATGTCTGAAAAATTTTCTTATGAACATGAGTTATCAGGTGACACCGGCATGTTATCGGGGGATTTTTTTTTAAGCTAACAAACTAAAATAAAAAAACATAATCAAAATGGTGTTTTTTTTTTATTCTTAGGTTTGTTGAAAATTTTAACACACCAAGCAATATTTCTGTTACCCATTTATTTTAATTGTAGAATGAGTTGTATTTATAACAGATAGGTGGATTGCTATAAATTTTATTTAATTACTAAAATTTTTTAGAGGGGTAGTGATATTAATTTCGAAACGAAATAAGAAAATGTATGCATTTTTATAACAGTACTTTATTTTGACGAGTGATAATATTTTATTTTATTTAGAGTAAAAATATAAATACACATAAAAATTGTCTTTTGTCAACACCTACCAACTCCTTTGTGACCAAAAAGTAGATCGCTCCTTTAGAAATCTGTTAGACTACGTTCTAAGTAGATATTTAATTTTTGATACGGATCATCGTTATTATCTTTGTACGGATATACACCTAATTATGATTCTTTGTTTACAGACATGCAAGCTCAGTTATCCCATTAAGCCACTTATACTCGGGGCAAAACTAACCTGATAGTGGAGGGGAAGGTTAGAGGGGCCATTTCACTACTCACCGCGTGTATCGCTGAACGACTTCTTATACTAGGGTAGACGGCGCATTCAGTAGGATTTCGTCTGCTAGCCAGGAGCCAGCATATACCACGTGACTTCGGCCGTTTGGGGTAATACGTTAGGCCACTCATCGCTAGTTTGGCGCGCTTTCGGTATGCGCGAGATTTTTTTTTTTTTTTTAACCTAGTCATCTTCTGGCATATAACGATACCGACGAATTAAGACTGGAAAATCTTTCAATTTTAGTTAGAATTTAATGTTTATTTTCTGTATATCTTATTTATAGTTTAATAATCTGTAAAGTGATTTGCATTGTACTTTTAAAAGCCGTTAATTATAGACCAAATTCTTTTAATTGATTTTGTAGAAAATAATGATAAAGTACTGCTTTTATAAAAGTAATCTGAATTTTAAAATGATTTTCACTTTAAATGTTTGTTTTAAATTCCCTTAATCAAGATTTTCACTTCTTTTACTCAGAAAGATATTAAAGAACTTTCTGCAAGATTTAACCAAGTTTTGAAAATAAATTTTATCGCACAGTCTTTTCTCAATATCTTTTTAATAATAACAATACCAATGTTTGTTTGTTTTATTACAAGGAGTACTTGTTTACGAAACCGAAATACGTAGGACTTGGCGATAAACGATTATAGCCAACTGGCGCAGCTTTCAATTTCAACGGAGCAAACGAAAAAAGAATATAAAAATCAATTATTTTAAAAGGGTAATTAAAATAAATAGTGTCGCAGTATTAAATACACTTTGGTGCTAATAATACATGCTTTAAAACTCACTCACAGCGGTGATTTTCCTATAAAATATGACTGAAACTTTCCAACCAATTCAATAGAGGTATTAAAATGACAAAAATACTAAAAATAAAGTAATAAATTGTACAATTTTAATTTAACTGTGAAAGGTTACAGGTCCTCCTTTGACAAAACTTTATTTGCATCCGTATGCGCTGCACCGCATAAACATTTTTCCTTAAAAATTATTAAAACGAAACTGAGCGATAGTCTTTAGTCCATACAAATGAATGGAAGCTATTTCCAGAGTTGCGGAATTCCAGCAGAAATCACGTGACACTAACATGGGAACCGGTTGGGGTTGCCGGTACGCTCTCTACCCTATTATACCTCGTTGGTATCGCTCCGACACTCGTTTCTCCTTCCAATTACCTGGCTGTCAACATCACAAAGCAACCCGATCACAAGGCAAATCCACTTCTCAATTCCCGCCAGCACAAAAGACATGACGCCTGGCCAATGATAATTGGTCAAGCGTCTGGGAAGGCGTTACATCTGATTTGTGGCGTAATTTCTCAATCCTTCTGATTACTGCATTCAAGTAACACAAATATGCAATTATTTTATAGCAAACACTTTATTTTAGCACTTAATAGATGAAAAGTGTATTAGTTCTGTAATGAGCTGGACAAACGAAAAGAACTATTTGAGAGCAGCGGAATCACACGGTCCATAGCTTTACCTCCACTATCAGGTTAGGTTTGCCCCGAGTATAGGTGGTGTAATGGCCAATGAACCATTTATCATAACTTGGTCCCTGGTTCAATCGCCGGCTTGGGATTCATTCTTGACTTGTCCCCAGACATCACATAAGCTTAAATCAAGCTTGACATTTCCTTGAATTTGACGTATTAATGCAAGCTTGATTTTCGCTTTCAAAGTGCGCAGTGATGGCGCCATCTGTGAAGGAGAATGGACATTAATTGTCTAGCGTCCTCAAATTTTCTGAAAGTTCGTAAAAGATGTGTTTTATTTTATTACCAGTGCCATATTACCGGCAGGGCAAACGGGGCAACTGCCCAGGGCCTACAGATTTTAGGGCCCAAAAATCTTACATCTTATACTTTTGTAATTTTAAAATAAAATTACAAAGGATAAAAAAAAAATCAGAAGTTAAATAATTTTTTTAATTATAAAGTATGAACAATGAAAATAATTCAAATTTACATTTGTATAAATTAATTTAAACTTATCTTTAATTCTTCGAAATGCTTTATATCGATATAGCATACCAATATGTAGGAAAATAACTAACCACATTTGTAAAGAGAATTTTTAGCGTTAAAAAATAGCAAAATTTTTCAATTATTTGTTATTTTAAGAAATATTTACAAAAATGACTAAAGTGTTTGTATTCCACACATGTTAGCAACTGTGATATAGCATTTCGAAGTAACGTTTAACTATCTGTTTCTTTGATTTCAGATTACTTAACACAAAATTTGTGTTAAGTAAGTAAACCCATTCTATATTTCCAAATATGGAAATTCTTCAAAATAAAATACAATTATACTATGAAATTGATTTCAAAATCAGTCGTTTGTCTCGATTTTGGCCAGCCGTATTGCTCATGAGTGTTGCGGTACTGAAAGTTTTAAAACGTGTGCTGCTCTTAAGTTTATATTATGTTTATTTCCCTATTAGTAGAGTCTCTAAATCACACATAACAATATTTTAATTTTGATGCATCCCATGGAAAAATAAAAGAAACAAATAGCACATCGCCCACTTATCAATCTGGCGAGAAAACAGCGTGATAAGTTACTTCAAACTTTAGTCATAGCTGCTTGAAGCTCAGTAGCTGAACGGACAGCGTGCTCGACTCCAAACCGAAAGGTCCCGGGTTCTATTCTAGCCACGAACACTTGGTGGAAACAGATTAAATTAAATTGAAATTTCAGCGTAGAGGGGGGAAATGCGTGGCAAAGTAAAATATGTGGGGCGAGTGCGCCCCGTGTATTTAGGAAATTTTTTAAGCTTGAAATTAAGCTTGAAATGTCAAGCTTAATGCAAGCTGGGCAAGTGTAAACTAGAACACTTTATTCAAGCTTACACGCATTAAGCTTACACGCTTGAAATTTTCAAGCTTATTGACTTGATAAATCAAGCTTGCTGCAAGTTTGCTGTCCTGTCTGGGTCAGTCCCTTCACAGGGGTTAACGTTGACCGCATACTGGTTGGCCCCATAATAAATGGCCTATACTCTTTGGGTCTTAGTATAATCCGACCGCCAAGAGAAGAGACTTGACTCCGCCCATGTCACGTGGTATATGGCCATTCCATTTCCAGGATTTCGGTGATTATCAAGAAGAACGTGGGGAGAGATCCACATTTTTTTCCGTTCGTTACCTCGATGTAGCATCTGAGAAGGTTTTCCACGCACTGGACCCCGTTGTAAAATGAACTCTTCCCTGGGAGAGGAGGAATCTTCTCGTAGCGGTCGGCCTATAGGGGCGAGCGACTGATGTCCAAGTGTTCGGCCTTGAGAAAAAGAATCATCCCATTAATGTTAAGGTAATAAATAAGGTTTACATTAATTAGGCTGTTAAATTATTATCTCCTTTTTCACGTAGGTAGATTCTTACGTTTGAATGCACATCATGCTTATCTAAACCGTAACTCACGAGAGTGCAACTTGTACTGAAACACTTTTTATAAACTTAGTATGTATTAAGCACTTCTCCCTTCCCACTTAAGAGAACGCTCATGATACGACATTGTTTTGAGTTGATAAACATGTCTAATGAACACAAAAGTTGCCCACCTCAGACAAGTAGCATCCAACTTGATCATTTCTTTTCTTCCCCCCAACCCCACCCCTTTTTCTAATAATAGGTATAGTATTTATAAGGAGGATGTCAGAGTCGAATTCCAAAAAGAAAATGAAAACCAATAAAGTGAAAACAACTTAATCGTGTAGGTTGGTGACAATTTGAAGCTACCCAATGTAAAGTTCAGAGAAAATCGAGAGCAATATGAGCTTTCTATATCTATTATCATCAGATCAAATAAGAACTGTTTCACGATCTATACCCAATCAAAAAAGTATTCGAGTAAAAGTCAAACTACCTACATTGGTTATCGTATATTCAAAATGTTTTATCATAAAATATGAATTAGGGCATGTGTAGCTATAATTTTTCATATTTCAATCGAATTGTCCGTTTTCCAAAAACTAATTAATGATTCTCTAAGCTACAATAGGAAATTTCTCTTTTACTCGAATACCATTCGAGAAGGTGTCCATGAACTCTTAAGTAATTATAAAAATAAAATTAATTACATCAAACAATCGAAAGTTTTCTTCCATCAAATTTTAATGTGCATTAATAAGTTTAACGAGAATCTTGATTAGAACTTGCGACCTCTCTTTTATTCAGTGCATGAGAAAATGGGCACAGAGTACCTTCCTTGATCTTATACTGTTAACACAGCTAAAAAAGCATCCATCAAAGTTAGTTAAACTAATTTAAATAAAGTGCAATTATTTAAATTAGTTTAAGGTATTCTCCGCCACCTATTCAAGAAATTCATCAGCATCTTTAAAAGGAAACAACATATTACTGACTTTCATTAAAAAGAAGAAAGAAAGAAATTTTGAGTTAAATAATTAGAAATATCGAACAAAATATTCTCAGATATTTACTCGTTTTCTCTGTATATTCAAAATCAGTTTTTTTTTTCCTATACATCGTTAACCATGTTTTCTTTTTAATTTAATAAAAATTACATTACAAAATATTTCTTCAAGAGTTATGGCATTTAGGCGAATATTATGAAAGTCATTTTGAAGAAATGCTCCTATAACAAATGTTACGTGAAACAACGTCATTATGTTAATTATATAAAAAAACGAACAAGGATGCAACTAATGATATTCAGTTTTTAATGATGGAACATTCATTCATAGTTAATTAGTATTATTCAATTACCACAGCCTCTCCAATTTGTCTTTGCAGTGTAAATAAACTTCTCAGATATTATACTACTTAAATTTACTCAACACAATATTCAGCAATTCAATTTCAATAAACATTCGATAATATCCACTCTCAAAACACAAAATGTACGTAAGATACTTTTGAAGTATTAAGAAAAAATTTAACAATTCACATCTTTTAATTACGTTATTCAACTAACGTTGCAATCCTGATTTGTCTTTGCAGTAAAAATATGCTACTCAATGTTCCGTAATTCCTATTAAAATAATATTATACCCAATATTAAAATAAGATTAACCCTTTAACCGTCGTATTATTTTCAAGAAAACGGTCATAAAGTGCTTATTTCTTTTATTCCAGAAAATTGTATAAAACAAGTGCTTATATAGTACATTTATTCATTTTAAGGTTTTGGACATTTTAAGCGCTAGAGAAAAAAAAAAAATTTTTAGGAAAAACCAACATTCAGGGTCATTGTGACTGAATGTGTGTTTTGTAGTAAGCAGAGAATCATTAAAAATATATGTTTTAAACACTAGAAAATTTTATTAAACTTAGTACGTAAAATAAGTAAACATTTCTAAAATTTTCTTTGAACATAAATTTAAAAAAAAAAGTAAGCTAAGATTGCATAATGCATATCACAAATACACGTGTGTTTGAGTACTGCTACCATGTATTTAAAAATAAACTATCTCCGAATTAAGTTAAAAATACTCTGGTATTGTCATCTGTTGTGTAAAATTATATATTACAAAAACATCCGTGCATCAGAATTGGAACGCTCTTATCTTTCTGGCGCATTTTTTTTTAACAATATTGCCCGGAAATTTGACGGGCACGAGAAATAGAGGGAGAAAGCTTAGCCCGTGATTTTGTCGGGAGTGAAGATTAAGGGGTTAATAAAATAATATATAATAAGTGTCACATTAAATTATTTTCGAAAGTATTACAAACATGAATTATACAGTAACTCAGCTGTAAATGTAATTAATGGTGCAATGCAATTAATGACGGAAGGTTTGTTCTGCTTTCGTTAACTTATGTGCTTCAATATTAACCTTTCATCTCTGAAAAGTAGTAATTACAGGATAAACGTACTACAGTGTTTATATATTCAAAGCAATTTGTAGATAATTTAATCTATTGTGGTATCTTTAGATCAAAGGCGAAGTAGTAAATTCCTTGTTAATTAAACATAGTAAATTGTATTACTAATAGCTGCGCAACTATTAATAATGGATGTTAGAGGAAATCAAACTAAGGAGCAGTCCCTAAACTTAGAATGTTCCGCATTTTTGAAGCCAGCTACGAACCTCCTTAGAATGAATTTTTGAAGTTTTAACGAGCTTTTGATGCATACTGAGTGAATCAAAGTTTAAAAATTCATTAAAAAGGAACAAATAAGGATATAAAATTACGGTCTGCATGGGTAAGATTAGAGAGATTTCGGATTTTTTAAATTGGAAACTTGGTTCCCATTGTGCGTGTTAGTGCCTCCTATCGGTAGCATTTGGAACTACAAAACTTTCTTGTCATTAAAAAAAAAAATCCCATCATCCTCTAAACTTATTTGTGCAAACCGCAATTTTTATCATTATTTGTTCTTTTTAAAGGAATTTTTAAAGTTTTTACTGACTTTGTGGTCACCTGGTAGTAAGAGTTTTATTGAAAAAAAATCTCACTTTTCCTACTTAATGTATTTGTTGAAGTTCAATTCTAAACTTTAGGCATAATTTTGCGTTAGATTATATGACATTTTCAATCTTTATTTTAGAAATTATCAATGGAATTTTAAACCACAACTTATCTAACTCCCTAAACTCCCTAACTAACTAAACTCACCGCTTCCTAATGAAACACACACCTATCAGATTGTTTTTTATGATGATCATGCGAACATGGAGCTGAATTCTCTCCTCGTCGTTAAAATTTCGCCGTCGTGAACTCTGGGAACTGGAAATTTCAGGAAACGTACACGTTGAATTGTTTCAAGAGCAAATACTTTCATACTAGAACAGTTTTCTAATATCCAACTGAATAATACCTATAATCAGATGTATCAATATGATTACGTAACAATGCATTGAAAAAAATTGAGACCATTAATAATTATACAAGAAGTAAAATAATTCTCCCCACCCAGGTTCGTTACTTCATTTTATTAGCCAGATATTATCTAAACACGCAAAAAGCACAATAAGGACAAACCAACGGTAAAAGAGATAACCAATTGTTAACTGGAGGCGTAGTTTGACATGCAGTGACTCCCTCTCAACTAAGAACTCACTTACATAGATCTTTAACCCTTTGAGGCGCAACCCTTGCCCAATGCTGAAAAAAGGGCAGTCGTTGCCATCGCTCGACTTAACTACCAGCAAGATGGCGGACGATCGAAACGTTCATCGCGTGCCACAGATCTGGAGACCCTTTTTTACGACAGATGGCTGTGCGGCACAGCCAGATGCGCCAAAAAAGGGTCTCCAGATCTGTGACACGCGATGAACGTCTCGATCGTCCGCCATCTTGCTGGTCGAGCGATGGCAACGGCTGCCCTTTTTTTCAGCATTGGGCCATCTATCCAGCTGTCCTCGCATTCTTCCATTTTTCAGCAGATGTCAGTGCTTTAAAAATAATCGTGACCATTCTTTTACGGGAAATGACGTACTAAAAAGTAAAGGATTCTCGTGGAGATATGTCACCCGCAACTATTTTTATAGAAATCCAATCTATTCTTCGTGACTGGCAACAGTCAAAACGTCAGAGTTCGGTGTTCCCAGAGAGGGAACACTGCGCGTTAAAGGGTTAAGGGTTAGACACAGAAATAGAATCGTCGTCCTTGCATCTTTGGAACAATGAAAACCAACGTATTAAACATGATTTAATACTTTCAGACCCTGTGTCCTCAATTGAGGACAGAAATATTACCTATACTATCGTATAGGATGCATGTTCTTAATTTGTGTAGATGAAGCAAAACCTTTCTCGCGCATTTAATAATCAGAATTTTAGTTTTTAGGTTTTTAAATTCAAATTTAATCTCTATTATCAAAAGAAAAATTATTTAATTGAAAGCGAAATTATTTAATCAGGTCTGAAATGGTTGATTTTTCTTTTTATTGTTAGTATTATTATTATTATTTGTGCAGTCTTCTGCATGAAGTTACTGTGAAGTGAAAAAGTATACAATTTTACCCTTTTCCGAAATGTTTAGAGAATAAAATTAGAAAAACTTTATTCAATAAAATAAATGTTATTTCTGGAATATTTAGTTCAAATTTCTTTTTACTAGAGCAAAATTTCGAATTACAGTTGATTTTTTTTTTTTTTATAAAAACGAGAATTACTATTTCTAACTACCAAGAAATAGTATTTTTTTTTCCTTTCTTCTCAAGGTTTCATTAACATCAATTATAAAACTAAGGAATAAAAATTTATTTTAAAGCAGAGAACAAACATATCTAGAAATTTCAATTCCAAAATCAACTAGAGCTTATCGGTATAAGGCAGCCCCAAAGGATTTAGAAAATTTATTCTAGTATTAATTCTATTTGAAATAAAGGCTTTGGTTTAATAACTTCACATTTATCTTTAAAAAACAAGATAATTATATTGGCAAAGTTTTCTACGTGTTCTGAAAAAATAAATTTCCTTTTTCATTAATCTCATTATTTTTCTCAGCTATTTAAATGCACACTTTAACTAAGCACTTAAGAAAATTCAGTTAACAGCAAAAGGAAAAAAAAAAAGATAAACGCATTAAACTGATTTTAAGAGTAGTCGGTTGTCTCATTAATAACACAGTAGGTAGATACAAAGTTTTAAAAAAATCTTCACTTATTCAAGATACGATAATTTTGGGAAGCATACTTTCTCTTTATTTTTACTATCGCGTCATTAACATTGTCCTTTTTTATATAGCCGTAAATATTATCCATAGGAATACACGTAAATAGTGATAAAAATGCCAATATTTGCGAGAATCGTCCCAAAAAAATAAGATGTATGAGAAATTTGTGTTTGTATAATTTGTAGTACCTGGCTACCGAGCCATGCTCAAAATCTAAAATTTTCTTTGGGGTAAAATAATGGATACATAAATGGTTCGACACGATTATCAATATTCTTCATGATTACCAAAGATTAGCCTGTCTGTCGGATTACTAATTCATTCTCAGGAAAGCTGCTTCGTTTCACACTCAATGTTGCAATGGCACATACTTTGTTTTGACAAGGGATATTAAAAGTAACTTAAATTGCCTCGTTCCGTTCAACCAATGTATTCAACCATCACGAGTAGGTAGCCGTGGCGTTTGAGTCACGTGATGTTTTGAAGTTTTATTTCTGTGTTTTAGCTAAAGAAAGGAGAAATTAAGAAGTTAATTAGAATTATCTAGATGATCAATCCTAATTTACTTCTTAATTTCTACTTCCTTAAGCTTAAACACAGAAATAAGCACGCAAAACACCAGGTGACTCATACGTCCGTTACTGTCACCAACCCGTTACAGTTGGAAAGTAGCAGTGAGCACATTAGCTTCTTCTATTTCTCGCATCACCTTGAAACCACCCTCGAAAGGATTTTCGTATCTCAATACATGTTCTGACAAAGTTATCAGGTTTCCGCTGATACCATGAGGATTGTTTATTTATTCACTAACAGTGTCTTGATTATCTAAGAAATATATCTGCCCATGTTGAGAACGTTCAAATTCGCCTTCGGGTTTTGAGTTGGATGAGCTGTCAAATAAAGTTTATGATAGACTTGACCGGGGACGAAGCCGTCCTGTTAGGATGAAGCACATGTCCCCAAACCAACCAACCAACCAATCAACTTGACCGCTAGCGACGTAGCTGTACACACCTCGATCGTTAATCGTTCGGTCATCATCTACTAGAGATGGCCAATGATTCGATGATTCGAATCAGTGATTCGAATCTTGGTACTGAGTGGCTCAGTCTTTACACTCACTATCTACTGATTCGAATCTCAAGCCTTCAACTGTGGGGAAATATTCCAAGTGTGAAGGGAAGTAAAACTTATTTTCCCTTTGCCATTCCCAGAGATTTTCCCTTACTCTTTCAACTCTTTTCGACTCCTTACGACTCCTTTCGACTCTGAGTCGATAGATGATTTGAAAAAGCAAATGAGTAGGTGAATTGGTCACTGAGTTGGTGCAGCAACGAATCTTTACTGATTCAGTGTTTCGCTCTGTTTCGGTGATTGTGCACGACGAATCTCAACTCAGTAGAATCTCAAATGTTTCAGTGATTGTATGCGATCGTTGAGATTCGTTAGTTTTTCGAATCTTCTATCGAATCAGAGTCGAAAGGAGTCGAAAAGAGTTGAAAGAGTAAGGGAAAATCTCTGGTGGTCGGATTTAAAGTTTTATCTGTCTGTGTGTATGGAGTGGGTCGAACATCGTTTGCTTTTGGCGGGGGGCATAGGCGTTACTTCCTAAGGGCAAGAGGGGTCAATCACCCCCCCCCGAAAAAAAATTAAGAAAATTCAAGTATCAGAGCTATTTAAAAATGGTATTTTCTACAATCAGAAACATTTTGTCACCCCATTCTAATATTACATGCCAATTTACGCCAATGCTCGTGGAAGAGCGGGGGGTGTCTCAAAGTTGTTTAAACCTTTTTCCCTCGGGGGGGGGGGGGGGAGGGACTTCCTCCTTCCAACTTGTCTGGCTGGTTTAATATTTGTTTAAAATTTAATGAAACATCCCTTTTGTACTTTTAACTTCAATATATGTCCCCCTGCCCCCACCCTCAAAAAAAAAAAACCGGACACGTTAAGTTTACATGGTTGGCGGGTTTTCATGTGAAGGGAAACAGAATGAAATAGTTAGGATTGTGCTTGTCACTTTTAATGAATGATACAGGGGCGGTATTAAGCGCTCCCACAAAAGGACTTTGTAGTAAGCAAAATAACATTTCGCTTTATTGCTGCAGATTTCGTTTAAGATGTTTTTTTTTACCTTGTTTGTCGTTTAAGGGGAATGATTTTATTTTCTTTCGTAATTCAGAGAAATACAAAATAGGGTCTAAAGCAGTGGCGTAGTTAGTGTTATTGACAGTGGCGTAGCCAGGTTTTTATTTCGGGGTGGCTGGGTATCAAATTTAAAGATAAAGTTCAATTGTAAGCTAAGTAAAGGGTCCCATTTTGGGGGGTGCAGCAGCCCCTCAGTAGGGCTGGGCCAAAAACCCATAAATATCGACATATCGGTTTTATTTCAACATCAAATATCCGATATTCCCATTTTCATTTCAGTGAAATCTCGATTTCGATAAAGGCCAAAAATACAGGCCGGCGATAAGAAAATCCTGAGATCAATACTAGCTTGTGATGCTTTTGCTACTGCTTTCTCTCCGTTGATGACGATGCCGGATCGCGGAAAAAACAGCTCCATGGTTTATTAGTCTAATTACCATAATTAATTAACGTATATCTCGGAAACTATCCATCGGAGCGCGTTTTTATTGATTCTCGACCCCCCCCCTAGACTCAACACCCCCATCGATACATAAAATTTCGAATACTTTGACACCAAACTTAACCTTTTAATCTTACAGGCCCAGGGGGTCATACGAAGCTCCCCTGTATTTTCATTTCGGGCAGTTTAAACACTAGTTTTTCTTGAACCGATCTACGACGGCATCTCCAAAGCCTACAAACCGTCCCAGAGCAAATTTCCACATGTTGGCATAGGGCTGGGCCAAAAATCAATATTTACCGAACTATCTGATTTATTCCGACATAATAAATTCGATCTTCCTCTTTTCATTTTATCGAAATCTTGAAAACGGTAAAGTTTTCACGTATTTGTCTTATCCCTTCCCCCCCTTCCGCCGACAAATTACTACTTGCTTATACACAGTGCGCGAGCTAGGAAGTTAAGAGAACGAACTCATTTGCTCAAAACTGTGTGTGTCAGTGTTGAATTCGACCGAGCATGGAGAGAGAGATGCTAGCTGCCCGAGAACTCACCGGAGAAGAAACCCAATGAATGGGTGAAGGGTGTTTAAATAGTACGGCTTTCGGCGCAGAGAGAGGGAAAATTTCTTTAGTTGTTTTATTGATTCAAGATTCGAATCACTGATTCGAATTATCGAAGTAGTGAGTGAGTTGAGATTCGAATCAGTAAAATGAGTCGAACCGCCCATCTCTATCATCTACGAAGTTATTGTAAAGCATGAGTTCAAACTCCGAATTCTTTAATGAAATTCTCTGGAAAGCAGATGGCATCCAAGGAACAATCGCACCAGTTCATTGGGAAATTCAGGATGTGGTACATCAGTTCTGCCATGCAAATAGCTATCCCCAAAATAAATTTTGTGATTTGATTGTTTATTCTTTCTTCAGGAAAGTGTAATACTCCACGGTAAATTCAAGCCATGTTAAATGGTTGTGAACTCTGATAGAAAGTAATCGCATTTGTGTCTGCTTTGTAGGTACGCAGACGGTTTACCCACAATGCTTCTCGATGTCTAGAAATTCTGCGTCGTTCTTCTTCCAAACGCAGCTGCCGGCGATGATCTGTTTCATCTGCTCGTTTCTGCACGTTCACGCACTTGAGCCAAACTTCTTAGACGTTACTTAGCAGGTTTATCATTTCTTTGCTTTGCTTTGAGATACTTTAATCCCTTGAGTATTAGAATCCTCGATGCCACTCATCAGTACATTTAATTTATTGAAAAAGGTCGTCTAATCTGTATGACCTGGTCTTACGGATGCCGGAACATTTTCTTCGTTATTAGTTGCAAAGTCTCTTAGGGTACTCGTAACAGAATTACTAGCTGAGTGGGTTGATTCGACTCTTGTTCGGTCTTCTTCTGATGTACCCCTTCTGACTGCTTCTGAGAGCGCCTGCTAAAGTTGAAAGAACGTTTTCTTCGAAGACATTCTTCGGAACTCATAGCGAAATGTTCGCCAACAAAAAAATGTCTCTTTACATTAAATTAAAATGGAGCTAATTCATAGATGACGTCTCATCATTCATAGATGATCAATTTACGTCTTAAAATCTCAAAACAGTCGAATATTTGAGTGAAAAAATGATGAGGTATAGTATTATAATGTTAAAATCTGTGTTACACACATACATACATACCGTAAAAATAGCATAAATGAATTCAGAAGACCTCAAAACGTAAGAACATCAAAATCTGTAAGTCAAAGTTTTTCATGATTACGATACTTTCCTTACTTCGTGAATCGAAAAGTAAGAATATGCAACGCAATTTTAACTATTAATACAAAAGCACACTTCGAAATCATATGAAATCAACCACAGAATTAATAAAAATTATTCTTTTACAGGTAGTAAGAAAAGGAAAGATGTTAAATGTAATATCATAATGTTAACATATATGTTCTTTGCATAAAGACGTTATCTTTCAGACAATTTCTCACTGAAATATTAGAACTTTACAAGACGATCAATAAAAATTTTATTTTCAAAAAGTTTGTACTTCATTCAAAAAGCCTTTTGATTGGGTTATGTCACGGGATCTTATTCCTTTTTGTTTTTCACTGCAAATGATGCTATTTCTGTTTAAGTTATTCTGTTACACTGAGATATCCACTTATTTTTGAAATTCATATGTTCTGCACAAATAAAATACATGAAAAATATTTACAGTACTTATAGTTGAAGTATTTAAAAAAGTTACAAATTGTTTGCCAGATTCCTTAAGTACGAAAAAAAGTATTTTATGGAGGAAAGAAGTGTGTCTTTTAGCCAGGCAGAAGTATCTCTTGGCTGTGCGGCACAGCCAATTTTCGTCAAAAAAAGGGTCTCTAGATCTGTGGCACACGATGAACGTTTCGATCGTCCGTCATCTTGCTGGTAGTTAACTCGAGCGATGGAAACGGTTGCCCTTTTTTCAGCATTGGGCAATCTATCCAGCTGTTCTCGCATTCTTCCATTTTTCAGCAGATGTCAGTGCTGTTAAAAATAATCGTGACCATTTTTTTACGGGAAATGACGTGCTAAAAAGTAAAGGATTCTCGTGGAGATATGTCACCTGCAACTATTTTTATAGAAAACAAATCTATTCTTCGTGACTGGCAACAGTCAAAACGTCAGAGTTTGGTGTTCCCAGAGCGGGAACACTGCACGTTAAAGGGTTAAGAGGTTTAGCCTGGGAGATGATTCCTATCCTTAAGTGCTGATCCATAATCAGAACTCTGACGTTCAAAGCAAGGCACTTATAAACATCGTGTTTTCTTAGGAAAATTATCAACAACAAATCTTATTCCCAAATATTGAAGAATTATTCAGCCAGATTAAATCATGTTTTTGTCGCCTAAACAACAGTAAATAGTGTACTTAAACGTATGAAATTGAAATTTCAGACATCAATCTAGCGTAGAACTGGCGTCGAAACCATGTGGTTAAAAATTTTAGTGGAGTTGCTTTGTGGCACATTATGTTAAAGTGCATTATCCTTATAAATAAAAATGAAATTCTGTTTGTTTGTTTGTTTGTTTGTTTGTGGATTTGATTCGTATACAAATCCACAAAAATGGACCTATCGGCCTGAAATTTAGCACAGATATGTAAAATAATATAGAATAAATCACAGTCCACTTTAAAACTTTGAAAGTCCACTCGTTCCCGGAATTTAAGAGATTTTTTATGCTCTTCACGCAAAAATCTTTCCGTAATTGTAACCCCTGTAGTGAAAAAAATGTGAAATAAGGATCGTGGTTGCCATGTGTGGCGATTTTGCCGAATAAAATGTCGTTCGTATACAAATCCACAAAAATGAACCTATCGGCCTGAAATTTAGCACAGATATGTAAAATAATATAGAATAAATCGTAGTCCACTTTAAAACTTTGAAAGTCCACCCGTTCCCGGAATTTAAGAGATTTTTTATGCTCTTCACGCAAAAAGCTTTCCGTAATTGTAACCCCTGTAGTGAAAAAAGTGTGAAATAAGGATCGTGGTTGCCATGTGTGGCGATTTTGCCGAATAAAATGTTTTAAATTCTCAAAGTAAAAATAAAAGAATAATAATGATTTTTTTTTTGTTAGTTTATATTCGTAAGGTTATTTTTTTTTAAATTATAATATCGTGTGCATGGGAAATCAGAGCAGGAATGTAATGCTTTACACGCAAAACAATAAGAATTGAAGATTTCCGAGGCTAATGTGTAAATTCTTTTAGTTTGGCGAAAAAATAAAATGGCTGAAATATGGATTTTGAGTAAGTGAGTTCTAGCGGTTTGCACAGTTTTCGGCTTTGCGCAATTTATTGAGAGCTTAAGGAAATAGATTTTTGAAAACAAGTGCAAAGGTTTTATTAGAATACAGCGTTAAATTTTAATGATCCGTGAAGAAATAATGCAGTTATTAAGGGATTTCAAGCGATCTAACTTCAGAATTCTCGCCAATTGAGTACATTGATTTAAGTTGGGTGAATTCCGCCAAATTTCAGAAAATTGAAATCTTCTCATTTAGTACATCGGAGTAACGATGAATAAAACACATTATAGTTGATAATTTAAAAAAAAAAATCGGCTGTATTAAGGGATTCCAATTTTCAAATAACTCTCTTTGGCTACTCTTTGGCGGTCGAACCGTTTCCCATATTGATTGCTGCTAAGTCAATGCTTCGAATGATTCCCTGAAAAAACTCTTGCAAAATGGCGTATGTTGGCACTTTGGCGAGGCTTAGATTTGAAACTGGATTTTATTTGAGACTGGTATATATAATAACACTGGTTATAGATAAAAATGAATGTTGGTATGTGTTTATGAGGTTGAAAAACTCCAGCACGTGAGCACCGTTGCACGATGAACTTTGGTTCACCTAAGTCTTTTATGATGGAGAAGGTTTTTATGCTATCCGTTTTCCTTAACTTGCCACTTGGTGCCGCAGCACAACGTTGAATTCTATTCCGTTTAGCCGTTTGCTATGCGAATATCGTCCAACCGATTTCGATGAAATTTGGTACACGCGAATATTAGAACACGGAGAATATTTTTCACTATCCATTTTGCTGTAACTTGCCGCTAAATGGCGCTGCAAAGCATCAACTTCTATACCGTTCGACTGATCGGCATAAAATTTTTTATACTTACACATTTGAGCACGAAGAATATATTCTAACTGCGTTCCTTTTGATGTTACTCACCACTAGATGACACTGCAATGCATTATTATTTTATTATTTTAACTCGCCACTAGATGACGCTGCAGCAGGCCAAATTCTTGACCATTCAAACGGTCGCTATGAAAATCAGTATACATAGCTATTTGAACAATGAGAATATTTTGGCGTTATCCATTTTGCTATAACTCGCCACTTGACGGCGCTGTAGCAAATCATTACTTTAATTAACTACTAGATGGCCCTGCAGTGTATCACTTCTTGACTGTGCAAATGATCGTTATGAAAATTGGTATGCATAGATAGTTGAACACGGTCGCTATGAAAATCAGTATACATAGCTATTTGAACAATGAGAATATTTTGGCGTTATCCATTTTGCTATAACTCGCCACTTGACGGCGCTGTAGCAAATCATTACTTTACTGTACCACTAGATGGCCCTGCAGTGTATCACTTCTTGACTGTGCAAATAATCGCTATGAAAATAGGTATACATAGATATTTGAACACGGGGAAGAGTTTGGCGCTATCCATTTTCCTATAACTTGCCACTAGATGTCGCGTCAACACATGAACTTCAGGACTGTCCAGCCGATAGTCATGAAAATTCGTATACATCGATATCTGAATGCGAAAAATATTTTCGCCGTATCCGTTTTGCTAAAACTCGCCACTAGATTGCGCTACGCCGCATGGCCTTCTGCACCGTACAAACGATTGCCTTGCAATTCGGTATGCATGATTATTGGACACAATATAACGCGATATCCACTGTGCTATATCTGTTTATTACAATGAATAGTAATCACCACAAATCGTAATATCAAAAAGTCCATTCATTCCCGTGCGAAGAACGGGTACTTCAGCTAGTATTAAATAAAGTTGTCATCAGGAGTATATGCATGTGTTAGTTTTTAATCTATGATCCATTAAGCTGTTCCCATCTAATATTCTGGTGTCGTAAGTGTTTAGCTTCTAATAAGGTTCTAACAGCAGGATGAAATTTACAATAGTTTTATAAATCTGGTTTGAAAAGGTTGTGTACGATCCCAATTTTAAATGAATCACTGCTTTTTATAAATACGTAACTACGCTAAATCAATAAATTTATTAATGCTGTGTCATTCTGAAAATACTTGTATTTATCTGCGCTGTTAACTCTTATTTCCTAGATGAGGAAAGCAGTGGATTTTAAATATTTCATTATACAAATTACTTCCAAATCTAGAAAAAAAAAAAAGATATTTAATTATAGTTCGAATCTCACATTTTTCAAAAAGAAGAAAAAAAAGCATACGTCATCGCTATTACCCGATGGAAAAAGTAAAAAAAATAAGATAAATGACTTCGGATTAGAATTAATTACAACACATTTAAAATCAGATTTCTTTATTTTAGCTTACAATTTACTTTTTGTTCTTATTCTAAACGATTTTAATGGTTTATGAATATTTTTTATAGCATTTTAATGCGTCTCTAATAAGAAACTACGAGGGTACATTTGGAGTCTAAAAAAAGATTTTGGAATATTTCTACTGAATATATTCAGCCACTGTGGGGATTGAAAGAAAAATTAAACTTAACAATGCAACGCATAAGTGTTTGAACGTGTATGTTTTAATGGCTTTTGTCAGCTGTTTAATATTTTGTATAGTTTGCGTTGTATTTTTTAGGTTGTACATTTTTGCTCTTAAATTTGCAAGTTTTTTCTACAGTCAAAATTACGCATTAGAAATCTGTAATTAATGTTCTACAATTCTTTTCTTTTTTTTTAAGGGGGAAAAACAGAAAGAGATTTTTTACAGAAACCATCCAGTAACTAAAAATTTTTATTTAACTATCAATATTTTTGTTTATCGATTACAAATATTTATATATATACATATGTATATATGTAAATTCAAAGGGTAGTTTCCTGTAAATACAAAAGTCATAAAAACTTACAGATTATGTAAATCTTTATGAAAATAATGATTATTTTTAACTGCAAAACCTTATGGGTCGGAACTCGCTAATCAATGGTAATATTAGATTTGCAAACCAAGAATAGCTTTCCACGATATCCTTAAATATAGAAGCCGCAATAGTAACGAACATTTACCAAGGAAGTTAAATTATTTCTATTAGCACGAGCGTCAAAATAAAATATTTGATGGCTGAAAACATTTGGACACATTGAATATTTTATTTTACATGCATTTTTCAGCTCCACAGTACTAAAAAGAAAGTTCTTTTCACCTCAACACTTATAGCTAGAAAAACACAGTAGATATTTTTTTCAGAAATTTTGTTTAGTATCTGAAATTCCATTGTTTCCAGGCTAAAGATATTTTTAGTAATCTGTTAAAATTTTCAACGGTATCAGTCATTGAAATTATCTGAACAATATTAAGAATACGGTATACTACGGTATGGTGATGAATTCTGCGAAAATGTTCATTTAACTTTATTTACCATGACATAATTTTGCATTAACGAACACATTCAACGTCTGATAACCAAACATGGCATAACCTTTTGTTTCATTCGAATCTTGAAGCTAAGTGATGAAAGGATCATTTACAAGTAATGACATCAAACTTTCTACAAAAGCACTTTAAAGCTTATGTTACCTTTATTTCTATGTTCGTGGTATTTTTCGCCCTATTATAATGTTCATAACATACTCTGGCTTCCAATAGTTAAGGAACAGTGTTTTCCGAAGCTCACCATAAAAAAATGACACTAACAATAAAATTTATAGTTTATATAAATGATAAAAATGAACTTCATGAAAATTTATGCAAAAACGACAGCTACCACTTTTTTATAAAAAAGAACATGCATATATGACTGAGAGAAAACTATGCAAATATCAGGCTTTCATAATTGCGCTTGTAACTTTTGTTGATTTACAACTTTCGTTAGCAGATTCGTTGACAATAGGCAAGGCAAGTGGGTTCCCGCAATGTCTGAGAGAAGCCGTTTGCCCGATCGTTAAGGTGGCGGGTTGTCGGGTGGATGGAAATGGGGTTGTCACAGGCTGATGCTGTTAGGCGACTTAATGTGTCTCGCAGTGTGGTCCACCGTCTCTGGAATCAAGATCAAATCAAAGCTTCTTTGTCCAGAAGACACGTTTCAGGCCGGCCACGAGCCTGAAACATGTCTTCTGGACGTGTTGTAACACCTGCAAAAGACCTTTTATAGCTCTTTCGGCTCGAAGGAGAAGAAGCATTTCTGTGCCTCAACTTGTTGCAGACCACTCTGTAGCATCAGGGAGAAGAATATCCGCTGGTATGTCACGAAGGCGTCTTTACAATGCAGGTCTTTATGCAAGGCGACCAGTTGTGTGTGTCCCCCTCAACGGACGACAGTGAAGGGCCCACTTATCTTGGGTAAGAGAACACGTTTCCTGGATCAGACAGCGGTGGGCGTCTGAACTCTTTACAGACGAATCCATATTCACGCTGGAGAGCAATTCACACTGGCGAGTGAGGCACAAAACACCAGATACCATCAATCCAACACTGTTGAAAGACACAGTTACCGAGGTGGTGGAATAATGTTCTGGGCAGAGATTTCACTCGGTGGTCACTCTGACCTGCATGTGTTTAAGGGTGGAACTCTGACTGGTGTGAGATATCGGGATGAGGTCCTTGATCCATATGTCCGCCCACATACTGGTGCACTTGGCAATGATTTCATTCGGATGGACGATAACGCACGACCTCACCCAGCTGTAGTTATTGAGGAATATCTTGAAGGTCTTGGTTTAGAGCAAATGGAATGGCCAGCTCAATCTCCAGACCTGAATCCGATAGAGCATTTTTGGGACTATCTTGGTAGACAGGCTGCTGCTTTAATTCCACCTCTAAGGTCTTTAGGAGAGCTGGAACAAAGCTTACTCCGTGTCTGGTCTTCGCTTCCCATTTCGGTAACCGACAACTTGACAACGAAGAAAGTTGATGCCGCCAATGCATTTAAGCTAGAGGTGGGCATATCCCTTATTAAAACTCATTTTTGTTATGTTTCTATGCCATTTCACCACATAAAACTGTAATATATTATTTTTTGCAAGAATGGACTTTTCCAGCAAGATTGCATTCATTTTTTTGTTGTGTGTGTGTAAATCATTTTTGCGCTTTTCTAATGTAAAATTCTAAGTTGCAGTCAGTACATAACAGTTTTGTGCACATGTCATGCAAATTTGGTGTTTGTACATTCATTCATATGCAAATTATGCACAAAAAACAGGTTGTTCCTTAACTTTTCGAGGCCAATGTATTTCAAGCCGACTAGTGGGCGAGTAAATATAAGACACTGGGAGATGGCTAACTTGTGCAGGTCTATGGTTTTGACCTCTCACGCGGCTGTCGATAGAAAGGTCTGAAGTTTTAGGCTGCTTTTTTCAGATGCAACTTTAAAAACCCCTTAAAATTTCTCCAACCAAGGCATCCCTCCCTTCGCCATATAGTCTTCGCATACCTTTACTTTAATGATAAACAAATAAACAAACAAGCACAACGTGTTTTAAGAAATCATTTTGCAATGGAGCAAATCTACATTTAGCTTGAAACTCGGGTGACTGTTTGTTTGCCGGTAGAGGACAGCTCACGTTACTGAGTATGCCATTTAGAATGACACACGTCCTTCCCGGAGTTTTCCGCCACAATTTGGAACCTCCTCAGAAGGTGGTGGACTTCTGAATACTGACACGACCCCCCCCCCCTCTCAGAAAATGCTTGCGACCGCCGAGTTGATTTTCGGAACCACTTACACCGAATGTACACGGTGGTCTTTCGTGGTATGCCGGAATGGAACCCGCAACCTTCCAGTTAGTAATCCAACGCTTAACGACTGGGCTACCACGGCGCCGTGTGACTTTGTCACACAGGGCCGTTGTATTTCTTTTATGAGTCATCTCGCAAGTAGATTGCAAGTTTTTTTCCTCAGATGCAATAATTTCAAACGATTTTCAGCATAAAGCAGACGGCAGATAAAACAAGACGTCAAAAGAAAAGAGTTCATGAGTGGAAACCATAAAAGTTTTTTAATTGCGGACAGTCATATTTTTTATTGCTTGAAACTGCAATTTAAATTGCGTAATAGTCCGGGAGCCAGCGACAGATTTTGGTCAGTTATTTCTTCCC
This sequence comes from Cheiracanthium punctorium, assembly GCA_038373885.1. Classification (NCBI taxonomy): domain Eukaryota; kingdom Metazoa; phylum Arthropoda; class Arachnida; order Araneae; family Cheiracanthiidae; genus Cheiracanthium; species Cheiracanthium punctorium. The sequence continues at coordinate 69,547 of JAWZYV010012258.1, read as the reverse complement.
GGCCCATAATTCGTCAGATGATTAAGATAGTTGTGTGTTGAAGCCTGGTGATCGTCAGCTGCCGCACCATGGGTGGGTTCGGCGGCGGCCGCCTTCCAGACACGTAAAAAAAAAAAAAAATTCAGTCATTTCCTCCCGGTTGAAAATTTCTGAAATAATAGTTGGCACAGTACTTGTTTGAAAAAATACCGTCAGCTGGCCAAGCGGCGGTGGATTATACGCCAGCTGCTCATACGAACATGTAAAAAAAAAAATTTTTTTCAATGATTTCCTCCCGGTTGAAAATTTGACAGATGTTAGTTTACATTCTATTTTAAATAAAAAAACAAGTCAGCTGGCTGTATGCCGGTGGAAAACCCGTCAGCTGGTCTATATATATATATATATATGTATATATATGTGTATATATATATATATATGATATGTATGTATATAAGCGATATGAGTAAAACTGAAAAAGTGTTCATACCTTTTGCGGGCTGAATTGTAATTTCAGTAACAGACGTTGGTAACTGGCTGCCAGCGAACCAAGTAAAGCCGTACTTTCTCTCAACTTCTACCCAGCCATAGTCGGAATGGGTCTCGGCGGTGGGAACTTAAAGGTGTGCGTGCGTCCAAATTCTTGCGATGAAACATGCTCTTAAAAAATGTTGATATAGCTCCGCTTTGCACGGTGGTAGAGCTGAGCCATCAATGCTTTTTGGGGGTAATCGGAAAGCGTCGTTGTTGAGCAGTTTATAGGTTTTTTGAAACATTGCTACTCTTGCCTCATCAATGCTTTTTAATCGCTTAAATCCGTAGATATGGCCAGAACCTGATTATGACCAGCGGGGGCCCGGGCATTGATGATTTTGGGGGCCCCATTCTATGAAATTTGTTTTATTTTTCATAAAATTTTGATATATTTCAGAACAATATTTGAAATTGGGGGCCTTCTCGAGCCGGGGGCCCTGGGCAAAGTCCCGATCTGCCCATGCGATAATAAGGCTCTGGATATGGCAAACGAACTCTTCAATCTTGGAAAGAATATGTTCCTTGTTGTCAAATGGCGTACATAGCCATTCTTATATACAGGCGGACGATTTCTTTACTTGGCTCGAAGTCCGCTTATAAATCCTCGATTTATTTTTGAGAAGAAAAATTAAACTGTGTAATCTAGGAAAGCAATTTAAAAGGAAGGAATCACAATTTTTCCTTCAAAGCCGGATATAACGTCAATATAACGTCCTTTTCCGCTTGCAGAGCCGAATTGTGTCACACAAATGATAAACTTTTTTGACTCGGAGAAATAAAATGGAGCTGAAAATGCCAAAAAATCGCTTAAAAATGAGGAAAACGGTGGTTTTCATGTTTTAAAAGTAGCACAGATTTTTTTGGTTTTTGTTTTTTTTATATTTCTATACATAATTATGAAAAATAGTAGGATTATTGAGGATATCAGCACGTTGTGTCCAATAAAATAAAGTGTGTTATTTCCTCCCGGCTGAAAATTTGTCAAATGATAGTTGACATAATTCTTGCCATAATAAAAAAAATTCAGCTGGCCGTATGCGCGGGGGAAAATCCGTCAGCTGGTGCATTGAAATAGGCTAGCGGCGGCCACACTACCTTTCCGCGTCACACTTTCACTGTGCCAGCTGACGGGTTTTCCACCGGCATACAGCCAGCTGACTTGTTTTTTTATTTAAAGTAGAATGTAAACTAACATCTGTCAAATTTTCAACCGGGAGGAAATCATTGAAAAAAAATTTTTTTTTTACATGTTCGTATAAGCAGCTGACGTATAATCCACCGCCGCTTGGCCAGCTGACGGTTTTTTTTCAAACAAGTACTGTGCCAACTATTATTTCAGAAATTTTCAACCGGGAGGAAATGACTGAATTTTTTTTTTTTTTTACGTGTCTGGAAGGCGGCCGCCGCCGAACCCACCCATGGTGCGGCAGCTGACGATCACCATGCTTCAACACACAACCGTCTTAATCATCTGAGAAATTATGGGCCGAGAGGATTTTGGTCGCAAAAATCTGTCGCTGGCTCCCGGACTGTAAAGAGAGGTATCCCTTTGCCGGAGAAAGTTTTAACTCCCATTAACGTTGCATCTGGAGAAGTTCAGTTTACGAAAAGTAAAACATTTGTCAAAATATATAAGATCGTGAGTAAAAGCAACGAAAAAGCTTTAAAATATAGTAAACTCGCGTATTTCGGTCTTTGGATGTCAAGTCATTTTCAACATTTACACTCCGTTTAATAAAATTCTTGACAATTCTGTGTGTCATGTAAATGTAAAAAAAAAAAAAAAACAAGGATTTTTTAGAATTAATAAAATGATATTTTAACAAGCAGAAATAGAGTTAAAATACAACAAAATTGGGTAAATCCAAAAATGTGCTTTTGTATGCAATTTAAATCATGAAATGTTTCTTCTAGAAAAACAATCGTTATAGAGTTTTACCCCAAAAAGAATGTGTATTCTGAATAAAAAAAATTTCAAAGAAATGAAACACGAGACATTCTTACAAAAAAAAGATAAATCACATTAAAATTGAATTAAACGTTATACGCTTCCGAACAAATACTTTTGTCTGAACTATTATTAAGATGCAATTTTGCTCTCTTTTGTTTAATAAACGTTTTTCGCCATTTGTTGTTTCTCAGTAAATCATTAGAGAAACAATGCACAGCATGCATCAGCAACTTATTTGAAAAAACGTTGTCTTGTGAATATTTTAAAATGTAGTTAAACTATTATAAACAAGCACAGTAGTGCCTGTAAAAAACGTTTGTTGAACAAAAATGTTCGAGAAACGTTCTGTGTGTTGTAGATGTTGCAGATTCGATAGTTGGTATCTTATTTAGTATTTTCTGTGTTCATAGATTCTCTTAAATAATTCAAAGGGTTTAAAATTAGATTTCTCAGATGTTACCTGCCGTTATAATTTTTTAGCTGTTCATTCCTATAAGATTTTTCAGTAATTAGTATAAATATACAAGATGTCAAAGAAAGGTGGCAACACATTTTTTTTTAATTTAAAATAATAAAAAACTTTTTAAATAACACCATATCTGTGAGTTCATCTTGTTTCTTCTGTACTTCAGTCTTCTTTTCCAGCTAATTTCATACATGGTCCCTCTTGGCATGAGTAGTAAATGGCCTTCTAAATCATGCAATTACAATATCAAATAACTCTGCACGCCCAACATCAATCACACATATCTTAGCCTTCTTCAGAACCTCTCATTATTATCTAACGAGTGATATTACTACTATGAGTTGAACTGTGCCTAAAGTGAGCCACCAAGGTGCATAAGAAGATTTTGATGATCAAAGTTTTTGAAAAAATAAAAAAAAATAAAAAAAAGCCTTTTACAGAAAATTTTGATTGTCCCTGGGATTTTGTGTCAAAAGTCAACCATGAGTCTGTATGTTCTATCAGTCAGTCTGGACATAGAAGAATGCAAAATAATTGCCGATGTCATGGTTCGCTCTTGGCACAGAAAATATAAGCTTGCGGAAAAAGCATGTTCTTCCTTAAAAAATGAGCGAATTTCGGCTTTCACCCCTCGAATTATGGGGGAGGGGGGTGGGGAGAAAGACTACGTTATGAAAGATATCCTTTCGTTAATTTTCAAAAAGTTATACGACACCCGTACAAAAAAATATTCCCAGTTAGGAAAATGTGACTCATACACTAATGAGAGGATGCACAAAATTTGAGAATTATATCCTAAAAAATGTCAGAAGTATGAAGATAACTATGCGCTGACTTAAACCATTTTTCACTGTCTATCAAATCAAGAAAATCACACCGGACGATTGCATTTCAGGGACTGTACAGAAATAATGAAATATCATATTTTTCCCCACTCTAGCAATAAACCTTTGCACTCAAATTCATGTATACACCTGCTCATCTTTATTTATAAATATCTCTTAGACGTTTTATGATGAAAGGCTGAAATTTTGGTACATCACCTCATTGATGCATCGGTAACATTTTACTAACAGGGAATCTTTTCGTACGGAAGTCGTATACAAATTTAAAAAGTGTAACTTTTCGAAAATGAACGAGAGGAATTTTTTCTAGACGTAGACATTTTCCTGTCTTAATTTGAACATTTTTTTTCCAGTTTACACTGCCCACAAAGAATTAAAGCATGTTACCAACTTTTTGGGATACTCTGTACATTTATACAAGTAATGTCCAATTAATAAAATATTTAATTAATGGTTAAAAAAATAATAATAAAATGTTTACGTGCAAAAATCGCCTCATCCGTCAAAGCCACGTTTTTTGAAGTATGTATAGTTTTATTTATTTATCTTATGATAATATCCTTGCTTGCATTGAAAAATTATATCCTAACTAATATTATAAATGCGAAAGTGAGTTTGTTTGTTTGTTTATGACGCTTTCACGACTAAACCGCTGAATCGATTAGGATGCATGGTTTAGATATAGATGGGACACTAGAGAAGGTTATAGGCTACTTAGAATTTTAGATTTTTAATTATTTTTATAATTATTAATTAAAAATCGTTTTTACGTTGCCATGCTTGGCGAGTTTCGCCCGTTTCAAATGATTCATGTTTTGAAATAACAAGAATGCTATTACTTCAATAAAGAAGCGCGTGCATCTGAAAAACATTAAATACCACGGAAATTATGCCAGTTTTATGCCAAATCTATCTATATCTCTCAATTCTAAAAAAAGTAAAGGCCGCTGGCGCTGTCAAAGCTTGTGGACCTATCTCCTCCTAAACCGTAGGGATTTGAGTTTCGACTAAGGTGCCCACAGATTCGTAAAATTCCGAGGAACCTGCTAAGCTGACTTAAATTTCGAAAATCGAATTATTTTAGAAGATATTAATAAAAAACTGAAAAAATAAACCGAATATTTGCCAGATTTGGCATAAAATCATTCATTCCTTTGCAACAACGCGTTTCCAAGTATCTAGAATCGCGTGAAATTTACAAACATGAGTTAGAATTACGCCCATTTTACGCCAAAATAAGAACTATATGAAATAAGTAACTCAAAATGTGTTACACAAAGTTGACAATTTTCAAATAGTAAGTTCGCTTAGACAACAGGAGTTTAGAATGAGCGATTATTCGTTTTTCCAAAACAGAAATAACTAATTTCTTGAAAATGAAAAATAATTAAAATGCAGATTATTTTAAAGCCGGTTCTCGTAAAGCTGGATTATTTGCTACCAGTAGAAATATTTGGCGGCGTTAACTATGCCATTATAGCAGTTATAGTACACTTTGGATATTGGCTAGCGCGACGAGATGGTATAATTCGTGGTGTTAAGTACGCCCATCTGCAAACGATTATGTAAATGAAAATATGGATAACAGTTTTCCGGTAGCCTTAAATGAACAGTAAATATAGGTTGTGAGCATGTGTAAATCGCCAAATAATGAAAAGTCGCCATTGGCGGCAGGCTATTCTATCTGTTCCGTTGCTTTTATTAACTTTACATGTACGCAAGTCCCCAAATAATGAAAAATCGCCATGATTAGCAAATTCGCAAGGTGTCCAATAGGTTTTACATTATTAAAAATACAGCTGAAACATACGTTCTGATTTTATTACGCTTTAGCTCCTAATTAATATAACTTTTGAATGGCAACATTAAATATCATTGTGTTTCTGAGGAGTGCAAATAATTTTTCCAGCGATTATAAGCGGAGTCCGCACTAAAGGTGAAGTACAGCTCAGGACCCCTACAACACGGATTCCCATAACAAAATATCTTCCGTGTTATGAAGGGGAGGGGGTCTACTGTAGTGTGAAGTTTAAATTTTTATGTACCAATGAACATGCAAGACCAAGCAATGTGTAGCTCAGTAACATTCTATCTGATCCAATCTTCGGGTTTTGTCTGTTGAAATTATGTCTTTTTTTACGAATAAGCCTTATTAGGGGCCGAATGCCTCATACGAAAAGCGAGCGTAGCGAGTCTGGGGGCCTTTGCCCCTAGTGTTATAAATAAAAATGAAATTCTGTTTGTTTGTGGATTTCATTACAATACAAATCCACAAAATGGGCCTATCAGCCTGAAATTTAGTACAGATATGTGAAATAATATAGAATAAATGATAGTCCACTTTAAAACTTTGAAAGTCCACCCGTTCCCGGAATTTAAGCGATTTTTTATGTTCTACACGCAGAAAGCTGTCCGTAATTGTAACCCCTGTAGTGAAAAAAGTGTGAAATAAGCATTGTGGTTGCCATGTGTGGCGATTTTGCCGAATAATATGTTTAAAATTCTTAAAATAAAAGAATAATAATGATTTTTTTTTGTTAGTTTATATTTGTAAGGTTATTTTTTTTTATTATAATATCGCGTGCATGGAAATCAGAGCAGTAATGAAATGTTTTATACGCAAAACAATAAGAATTGAAGATTTCCGAGGCTAATATGTAAAATTTTTTAGTTTGGCGAAAAATAAAATGGCTGATATGCCGATTTTTGAGAAAGTGAATTCTAGCGGTTTGCACATTTTTCGGCTTGGCGCAATTTACTGAGAGCTTAAGCAAATAGATTTTTGAAAACAAGTGCAGAGGTTTTATTAGAATACAGCGTTAAATTTTAATAATCCGTGCAGAAATAATGCAGTTATTAAGGGAATGCAAGAGATCTATCTTCAGCATTCTCGCCAAGTGGTTAGGGAATTCCGCTAAATTTCAGAAAATTGAAATCTTCGCATTTAGTACATCGGAGTAACGATGAATAAAACACGTTATAGTTGATAATTTAAAAAATGCGGCTGTATTATGGTATTCCACTTTTCAAATAAATGCCGGCTTTGCTTTACTTTTTGGCGGTCAAACCATTTCCCATTTTGATTGCTGCTAAGTCAATGCTTCGAATGATTCCCTGAAAAACTCTTGCTAAATGGCGTATGTTGGCACTTTGGCGAGGCTTAGATTTGAAACTGGATTTTATTTGAGACTGGTATATTCGCTCATTTGTTTCAACAACGTCACAACTCAAAAATCATGATTTTTCAAAAAACGCATTTGAATTTCCGTGAAAGTGAAGAAACATATATTCTACAAAACGCTACTACCGTCGTTCCGCGGGTGAAATTTAAAAGGTCAGAAATGACACTCTGCCAGTTAAAAGTTCGAATTAATGCAATTGTCCCGGTAGTATCAACTCAAAAATCATGATTTTCTAATTATGACGTTGTTGCAGCGAATGAGCGATATAATAACACTGAATATAGATAAAAATGAATGTTTGTATGTGTGTATGAGGTTGAAAAACTCCAGCACCGTTTCACCGATCACCATGAAATTTGGTTCACCTGTCTTTTATCATGGAGAAGGTTTTTATGCTATCCGTTTTCCTCTAACTTGCCATTAGGTGGCGCAGCAGAGCATCGAATTCTATTCCGTTTAGCCGTTTTCTTTTGCGAATATCGTCCAACCGATTTCGATGAAATTTGGTACATGCGGATATTAGAACACGGAGAATATTTTTCACTATCCATTTTGCTTTAACTTGCCGCTAAATGGCGCTGCAACGCATCAATTCCTAACCGATCGGCATAAAATTTTTTATACTTACACATTTGAGCTCGAAGAATATATTATAACTGTGTTCCTTTTGATGTTACTCACCACTAGATGGCACTGAAATGCATTATTATTTTAACTCGCCACTAGATGTCGCTGCAGCAGGTCAAATTCTTAACCATTCAAACGGTAGCTATGAAAATGAGTATACATAGCTATTTGAACAATGAGAATATTTTGGCGTTATCCATTTTCCTATAACTCGCCACTTGACGGCGCTGTAGCAAATCTTTACTTTAATTAACCACTAGATGGCGCTGCAATGTATCACTTGCAACTAATCGCTTTGAAAATAGGTATACATAGATATTTGAACACGGGGAAGAGTTTGGCGCTATCCATTTTCCTATAACTTGCACTAGATGTCGCGTCAACACATGAACTTCAGGACTATCTAGCCGATCGTCATGAAAATTCGGATGCATCGATATCTGAATGCGAAGAATATTTTCGCCGTATCCGTTTTGATAAAACTCGCCACTAGATTGCGCTACGGCGCATCGCCTTCTGCACCGTACAAACGATTGCCTTGAATTTCGGTATGCATGATTATTGAACACAATATAACGCGATATCCATTTGCTATATCTCTTTATTACAATAAACAGGAATCACAACAAATCGTAATATCAAAAAGCCCATTCCTTCCCGTGCGAAGAACGAGTACTTCAGCTAGTACTAAATAAAAATATATGTTTAATCTTGGTGTGTAAGTGTATATATGTTCAATCTTGGAAAATTCTCTTGCGAACAAGTTAAACAACTTCATCAAAGTATAAAACAAACGGAGTAAAAATATTAAAACTTTTGAAGTGATTCTGTGTTAGACGATTTCTGTTGATATCTGTAAAGACAATCCAACTATAAAATCCAACGCAAAGCGGAAAAATTTGTCCCTTTTTGACTGTATATTAGAAACAGTTCTTTGTCCTTTTTAAAGACTATATACCATGTTCATGAGGTGATAAAAACATTTTTCTAATTTCAAAAAGCCTTGTCAACTTTGTTATAAGAAGATCTAACTATAAGAACTGGAAATATTCAACTGAAAACTAAGAATGCAATTGTTTTAATTGGAAAAAAAAAACTTCTTATTTCCAACATTTCGCGAAAAATAGTTACCGAAAATTCTAAACTCTACATATCGTGTAGCCAGGTATAAACAAAGAATAATAGAAGGGGAATAGTTTGTGGAGTTTTAATAAGCCAAAACGGAAAAATATGTAACTTTATAAAACAAAGAAAATGCTCTCAAGTGCATACGAAATGCTAAAAAAAAAAAAATGCCTCAAGAAAGAAAGACAAAAAATAGTTTTTTTCGTGGAAGTATATGTACAAATAAAACAATTACCTCTATCTGTGTCGTGTAACTGTCTTCCGAAAATTATCAGTATTAGAAGTTAATGTAATTAACACCGTCTTGTTCTCTGAAGATGATAAAATTAAGTTCTTATTTATATATTTGGGATTAGCTATCTTGAATGGAGAAACAAAAATACGATGTATCCACAAAATATATTTTAGCATGCAAATTTCCCTAGGAGAGTGAAGGACATATTTCTATAACCTTTAATAAAAAATTAAACTTCTGAGTTTCTAAATAAAAATTGATTTTTATTTTGCTAGCTGTATCATACTAATTTATTCGTAGATTTGTTTAGTCACATTTTGAGTAAGCTGTGATAAAAATGTAATGTTGATAGTGCCTGGTTCTGCTTAAAGAGCAGTCATACGTTTAATGCACCGAGTACTAAAAAACAAAAAGTGGAATTGTGAGCGCAAACAATAAAAACACACTAAGGATTCTTAGGTTTTTACAATTAAAAGTTTTCATTGAGTTTTTTTAAAAATTAAAGTTGTAATGATCTTTGTATTTGTTCTCCATAATAAAATATTTATAGTTTTTATAACAGCTTCAGTAATTCTTTTTATAAGTAACAATTGAAATAGTGTAATAAAAATAGTATGCATCAGTACAATTACAATTTTACTAATCAAATATGTAAAAATGTTCGCTAATAAGGGACCTTTAATCTTCAACCCTTCTACTCTAAAAGTTTCATCAGCAAAACACGTAAGAAAATTTTTTATTGCAATGCTAGTCTTTAACCCTCAGAAGATTCAACTTTCTCTGTTAACTAAAGGAGGTCTATCAAAAAAGCCGTGTCCAAAGAAAAAATATATACTGTACCATTTTTATCTTACATACCATATGTAAAAATATTTATGTCATAAGTTGGAAAAGGTTAGTCAAGTCAATAAAATATGTCTCGTGTGTTTGTTTTTGCAGATTTATTACCTGCCGCTTGTTTCATCGTGCTATCCTTTCTGGAACAAGAATAAAATGCAACATCTTGTTGGCAGTAGATATTTTCTCGTGGTTAAACGTGGACAAGCTAAAAGAGGAATTTTTCAAACTCTTAAAGCTATCCGAATGTTTGCATATTCCGGAAATGTAAGCAATAACTTCCAAACTGTCTTGTGATTTTTATGTAAGTTTAGTGACAAAAATTATGATACATGAACAGACAGTAATTCACTTTCCATAATGTCATTAAATATATTTCCTAGTAAGCTTTGCGCATTTCTCTAAATTCTAAGAATTGTTTTAAAGCATTGCGAAAGTATTCCTGGAAATTTCCGCTTGAGAACTGGTATTATAAAATGTCTATTATAAATAAATAGCCTTCTTCAAAATAAGCTATTTATGGTTCATCTATTATCCATAAATAGCTTACCTAAAAGTATATCTTTATTCTGCCTTCTATAGAAATACATATTTTACTGCTATATTGGTAATAAAGTTTCATATATTAAATATTTAACGTCTCAATCCAGATTATCACTTTCGGTACAGATGTAAGGAATTATTTTGGAGTAGCTCTCAATTTGTTGAAGCGAATCGTCTGTTCAATGCTGCTGTGTTGTGTTGAGGCAAAGCTATGCAAAGGATATCTGCTTAGGGAGAGGGCCGGAGGCCTTCTTAAATGGTTTTAACGCGTATTCACGTTACATCTAGAGAAAACTGACCTAAATTCCAGACTGTTAGATCGACAGCCGCGAGGTAGGCCAAAACGCTAGACCTTCACATTTCAACCGTCTACCACATTCATTGTCTTATCCATTCAGCCATGTGGGGGGGGGGGGCTCTCCTCTTTTTCAACCCTTTAACTCGCAGTGTTCCCGCTCTGGGAACACCAAACTCCGACATTTTGACTGTTGCCAGTCACGAAGAATAGATTGGATTTCTATAAAAATAGTTGTGGGTGACATAGCTCCACGAGAATCCTTTACTTTTTAGCACGTCATTTCCCGTAAAGAAATGGTCACGATTATTTTTAACAGCACTGACATCTGCTGAAAAATGGAAGAATGCGAGAACAGCTGGATAGATTGCCCAATGCTGAAAAAAGGGCAGCCGTTGCCATCGCTCGACTTAACTACCAGCAAGATGGCGGACGATCGGAACGTTCATCGCGTGCCACAGATCTAGAGACCCTTTTTTGACACAGCTGGCTGTGCGGCACAGCCAGCTGCTTCAAAAAAGATCTCTAGATCTGTGGCACGATCAACGTTTCGATCGTCCGCCATCTTGCTGGTAGTTAAGTCGGGCGATGGCAACGGCCAAGGCCGTACCCAGGGGTGTGGTCCTATGGGTGCGGACCCCCCTCCCGAAATTTTCACATTATATATATATAATTATATGTATGAGAGAGTATATTTATATAATAATATGTGTGTGTGTATGTGATGATTTTCAATAAGTCAGTCTTTTTTTTTTCAAGCCCATTTTATTTTTTAATAAAAGAGCCTGCCTTAAACTATTTTTCTATAGAGTTTCCGCCAATGTTCAAACACTTGTCGTAGCAAGTTACCAGCTTTTCTATACCTTCTTCATAGCAACTTCCAGTCAATGGCGATAACCACGACTTTAAGAAAATTACGTCGTGCGATTCAAAACAAATGGAGAGAAATGCTCAGTAAAGGAATTGTGTTGCTCCATGACAATGCCCGGCCTATACTGCATGTGACACTCAAAAGATGATTCGACAGTTTTGTTTACAGTAACTTGATCGCCCACCGTACAGCCTAGACTTGGTGCCGTCCGACTATCTTTACCTCCTGGACATGACGCGCGAGCTAGGCGGCAAGCTCTTTGAATCCGACGATGAAATGAAAAATGCTGTGGAGTCGTGGTTATCGTCACTGGCGGGAAGTTTCTATGAAAAAGGTATAGAAAACCTGGTAACCCGCTACGACAAGGGTTTGAACATTGCCGGAAACTATGTAGAAAAGTAGTTTAAAGTGTGCTGTTTCATGTAAAAATAAAATTGGCTTGAAAAAAAAATTTTTACTAACTTTTTTTTCAAAATGGCACTTACTTTCCGAATATTCCACGTACTTACTTCCAGCTATTATGTAGCTGTTGTTTCAGATGGCGTACAAAAAATTCCAGGGTTTTTTTTCCCGGGGGAAATTCGACATCTGGTTCAACTCATTGAAATTCAGACTGGTCGAAATTGGCTATGCCAATGCTGATTGTACCCTGATCGTTAACCGCATGAATACGGAAAACTGACGACAGTCGTCGTACTATTAATCACATTTAAAATTTTAATTGTAAAAGTGCCATCAACAATCCCTGACAAATTAAAAAGCTTTTATATTGGTTGTTGACATTCATCAAACATTTCGGCCTAGAGCCCACGAGAAGCTAATCGGCCGTAATCCCACAAACAAACAAACATTTCACCCCTTTTTTGAATATCTATGCTAGCATTTAATCGGTATCGCCAACTACGCCTTGTCTGATAACTTAAAAGTTTGTTTTATTATTATTTAGATTGTATGTGATTTCGGGTAGTATATTTTAAACTGCTGTACACTAAATACCAGTGAAAATACCAAGCCATCATTAAATCGTTAATCACAGTTAATCGTTAGTCTGTTATATCATTAAGTGTGTATTTCTGAAAGTCAATGAATCCATTCGTCAAACTATTATAGCTTCGTCGTGATTTTTCAGTGTTTTGAATTGCCATTAAAGTAATAATATTATTGTGTAGAAAATAACGAGGTATCTGATCAGATTCTTGTGCATCAAATATCGCAAATATAGAAAACATAACGTATAAAACATATAAAATAAAATAAAAATTAGGAAGACAAAATATACTATAATAAAATATCCTACGCTTTGCAGTTGATTTGAATTATAATAGTGTGAATACAGATTAGATTTCGAAGTAAATTAATTCTTTCTATACTTTTAAAGCTGTGTAAATAGACGCAGTATATGTACTAGCAAATAGTAGTTTGGAACTACTGATTCCATTGAGAAAACTGCTGAATAGCAATTTACTTCGTATTATAACTTGCAATTTGAGTTTCTTTTTAATTTCTCGCTCCAATAAATATGTTTGAAAAGTTAAAATGTATTGCATCTTTAATATAAGGAACGATTTGGCAGATAATAAGCCATCGTTAAAATAACTGTACATATTATCCCATCAAAATATTAAAGTCGCTTAGGAATATTTTACTCAGTAGCTAATTGCTCTTATTATTTTGCTTACTTTTAAATTGTTGAGTAGGTATATCATTTTACTGCTAAGGGAAAATTGAAGGATATATTATTTTAGAATCTCTATCTGATGTTATTCAAAACAGTTCAAATAACGCATATAACGCTTCGTGAATAAACGCTTTAGAATAGGATTCTTTCTACAAAATTAATTTAAACCTTTATTTAAATGCTTAAGAATAACGCTTTATATGTTTTGATGCGATTTTACTTTACGTTTTATGAGCGGAAGGCTCAATACCTGATTTTCGGCTTTCTTTTATTTCAGACTCAATTAAATTACGTTATGAAGAACATTCAATTTCCGTTGAATAATACGCTAATTTTTATAAGCCGAATTGGATCATATGTTGCTAAAAATAGCGACTGTTTGAGGTCATTTGTTGAGGTCAGAAATCACACAATTGTTGAAATTTACAAAATCTGTTTATGAAAATTCAGTGGCTATAGTTTTAAAGGCATTATGCAATAACATTATTATCATTTTATGAAAATTTCATTTTTTTTTCAACACAACTGTTTTAATGAAATGCTCAGACTGAAAACGATTTTTGCAAAATCGCAAAATTTATTCCTAAATTTGGAAAACAATGAAGTCCATCGATTAACCCATTAACGCACATCGTTCCTTTTTAAGAATGGTCGTAAAAATACATAAGCGTTAGTTTATTTTCTTATTTAACTTTCTCGGAAAATGAATAAAATTTCCACAAAATACTCAATGATAGCAATGTAAAATGCTTATCTTATACCTTTCTATTAATATTCTTTTGAGAAATTCATTCGTTATACCGCTAATGCTTTAAATTCATTTATCATTGTAGGCATCAGCATAAATTTGAGAAAGCGATGAAAATGGCTGGGCGCTATAGTGGGTTATGTTGAACCAGTGCTAATCATATTATGAAATTTCATTCCTCTATTCGTTTGAGCAGTCTTCGAGTAATTCGCGAACAAAAAACATTACAGGCAGACAGATAGACAAATTCTTTTTCGAGGATAATTTTGTCTTTAGAGTTTGCAACGGATATAAATTGAAAACAACAATTGAATTCTAAAAAAAAGATAGACGCTAGTCTTCTTCCATTCATGTAGATTCCAAATTTTTCAATTTTTCTCGATCTTCAAGCCTTTGCCTTACGCAGATTACTTGAGTGAAGCTAAGTGAATCAAAAGATCTATTTTTTTAAAAACTGAAACACTTTCATAATTCAAGTAAGCACTAGATTGCTATATATTAAAAGCGTATCACAATCCTTGCGTCGTCCCTATTTTTCTTCCTTATTTCATTAGTTTGTAAATGTTTAATTATTCATGAGTGTGCCGTATTTCTCTTCCTTGTTACATAAAACACTTTGGAATCGAAATCTTTATTACAATGGCCTGCTAGCAATGCGTTATTGTCTTCTTCAGGCATATTCTAACTATACTTCTCCCTTCTAGTAAACCGTAGAGTTTGCCGGTTTCTCTCCAAATAGAGAAGATATCGATCTCCAAGCTAGGTTCAATTTTGAAGATTTGTTTTTTGGGGGTCAACCTTGGCAATTAACCACCAAAAATTGCAAATCTAGGCGACTTTCAACATTTTATTTTAACCCTATTGGAAAATGCAACTAAAACGTGTCGACACAAAGCGGTCATGTCCACGAGAATCGGTCCACAAAAATATGCTATACAGAAAAATCAGACGTGAACGAAACAGCACTCTAGTGCTATCTAGCTTTAATCAAATTAATTGTATTGACATACGTACAGCAAAAGACGTAAAGTTTTGTCTGTAGGCACTCTACATTTGTGCCTGTAGACAAAGAGGTTATCTCCTCTTCAAGAATTGAATTCTGAGTGTTCTTATTATTCACAACGTACAACAAAGCAGGAAAACAAATTCAAAATATGAACTTAAACGTAAAGAAACTGAAAGCACAATAGCTTCATTAGACAGGTTCGTTGATTTTTAAACAGATTTAATAATTTTTAAACCAGGCCAACCCTCTCTTGTTTTATAAACTCTTCGATAAAAGACTTTCTATGTATCAGTTTTCCGCTCATATTCTTAGATATTCTTTGAAAAGATAAGTCTTGTCGCTATAACTTCACTTGCCAAATTCTACAAAAGTTACGAAGCGTAAATTATATACTTATGACAAGAAGATTGTTCTTCGTAAATAATCTATAATGAGTACAAAATTCAGCAAATTAAAGAAGCGCTTTTTCTTCTCCTGAACTCAAGATGATGTTCCAATTAAAAAAGAAATTGATGTTGATGAAGAAATCACACACACACGTAAAGAGATAAAAGTATGCTGAGTTTAAATTTCAATGAGACTCTTTTAATATTTCTTAAGAATTGATTTGGGCGTTGTTTTTGACAGGAAACTTGATTTTTCAATCCATATCAATAACATTATCTCTAAAGCTTACAAAAAACTTGTTTTTCTTAAGTGTAAAACCAAAGACTTTTGTAACCTTCATGCATTAAAAATCTTATATTTCAGTTTGATACGCTCTAATCTTGAATATTGTAGTCTTATTTGGGATCCGTATTATAAAAATAAAATAAAAATTCTTGAGTGGGTGCATACTCAGTTTGCACGTTATTTATATTACAAAAGTAATCCTATTTACATTCCGAATATTTCTTCATCTTGCTTGAGAAATGTTTTTGGTCTTCCTAGTTTAAGTTCTCGTCGTGATCTATTTTGTTTATTATTTTTTTTATAAAGTTGTCAATAATATGGTAGACTGTAGTGATATTCTTCCGAGTATTTGTGTAAATGTACCTAACAGGTCTCTTCGTAATAGTCATTTATTTGTGGATCCAATTATAAAATATAATTACATTTACTTTTGGTTATATAAATTTTATAAAATTTATAGTAAGTTTTCTTTGGATTTGGATATTTTTAACATGTCTTTTAAAGTCTTTAAAGTTAAGTGTTTTGAACTTTTTGCAGTCATGAGTGGTATTTATTTTATCTCTGTATTTTATTTTATTTTTTAATTTTGTCTTGTGTAATTTGTCCTTTTACATGCATCACTGTGAATGGATTTTAATCTGTAGTGTGCATTTCTTTTATAAATAAATAAATAAAATAAATAAATATTGGAAATTTTCTTACATTCATATACTTCTCTCTATTGTGATGATAAACAATAAAAAAGAACTGTAAATCTATGTCAATATACCAGGCAGAGTTTGTATGTTTGGATGCGCTAATCTCTAAAACTACCAGTTTGATTTGAAAAATTCTTTATCGTTAGATAGCCTACGGGGAAGGTTGTAGGCTATTTTTAGTTTATGCACCTCGCTATTACGACAATGATGCACATTGTGTCTCAAAAACAATGACCTAGGGTTTTACTGTTTAAATATTGATGATAGACTTATACAATAAATTACAAACTTACATAAATAAAGTTACAAAATTTTATGGCATCGATTGATATTTTCAGGAGGTTAAATCTTAATAAATACGAGATTTTAAATTTATACGCCTCCCCTGTTCTCCGGAGAAGGTTTACCCTCTGAGTGGCTTCAAAATCCTGCTATATAGTTACGCTGATCCCAGATTCAAAGATGAAATTTCTTCCACCATTATTGCAAAATGATTACAAGGTTAAGCGGAAACTAGCCTAATAACATTTACACCGTTTGTACGATCCGCTTGAAATTTTTCATAATTATGTATAAAAATATAGAAAACAATCTGTGATCCTTTAAAAAGCTGAAAGTCTACCCGTTCCGTCATTTTTAAGCGTTTTTTCGCTCCTTTCAACTCCATTTCATTTCCGAGAGTAAATACAGTTAATCATCTCAGTGACAAAATTAGCTATTACAAGTGAAAATGACTTCATATTGATGTCACAGTTATCAGGCTTTTTCCAGATTTATGAGTTTATTTATTTATTTATGGTTTTTTTTTTTTTTTCACAAATAAAATGATTTTCTCTCCAGATGTTCCCAACGAAACGAAATTGTTCGAATGCGAAAAATTTCCGCCCGTACCCAGGGGAGCATGAAATTTGATTTGAGTATAGATGTTACCGGCAAAGTATCAAATGCCGGTATTCTATAGAATGCCTACGCATTGTATACAATGCCGGGCGTTTTTAGGCAAAGTATGAAACATGAGAATTATTACGTACTTTCTTCAGGCATTGACCTGGGCGTTCTATAGAATGACAAATGCTATTTAGGCAAAGTATGGATAAAGGTCCTGATGAGGCTATTATACAGGTTGTTGCGAAAAAGTGGTAACGGGATTTAATTCTTTATCTATTAGAGATAACTGGGCAGTGTAAATTGAAAAACGTTGCAAATAAGATCGGAAACAACACTCCGTTAAGAAAATATTTCTCTTGTCAATTTTCAAAAAGTTACACTTTTTAAATTCGTATAGGACCCCCGCAGAAAAAAAAATTCTTAGTTAGTACAATGTGTTCCATACACTAATAAGGTGGTGTAACAAATTTGTGAGCCTTTCATCATACAACGTCACAGAGACATCTTTAGCAAAAGATAATCGAGGACTCTACATCATTTTTAATATAAACGTTTATTGCTAGAGTGGGAAAACAAGATTTTCTTTCGTAATTTCTGTACGACACCTGAAATGCGATCATTCAACGTGATTTTTTTTTCTTTTCGAGGGCCACTGAAAAGTGGTTTAAGTCAATGTTATATTTATCTTCATATCTCTCACGCTTGTTAAGGTATATAATTCTCAATTTTCTATGTCACCTCATTACTGTATGTGGCACGTTTTACTACTTGTGATTTTTTTGTACGGCGGTCGTATACAAATTTTAAAAAGTAACTTGAAAATGAACCAGAGGAATTTACGTTTTTTTTCAATTTACACTCTCCACTTATCTCTAAAAGATAAAGCCCGTTATCAGCTTTTTGGGACACCCTGTATAATAAAGGCCATATCTGATAACGTGTTTAAGATCTTAACTCAAATAATCTCTAATAGCTAAGGAATTAAAGCCTCTTACCACTTTTCTGGGACACCCTATGTAAAGGGACGAGGATCACTTGCAGCTGCGCCATCAGCTATCAATCAAATTGAAGGGCGAG
Source organism: Cheiracanthium punctorium (assembly GCA_038373885.1). Lineage (NCBI taxonomy): Eukaryota > Metazoa > Arthropoda > Arachnida > Araneae > Cheiracanthiidae > Cheiracanthium > Cheiracanthium punctorium. The sequence goes on along the minus strand of JAWZYV010012258.1, from coordinate 51,290 downwards.
TTGCACCGGAATCCTTTTCTTATCCCCCCCTCGAAAATATGCTACCGATGGCCCTTTGCGCCCCCCCCCCAAAAAAAAGAAATCACTAGATCTGGCCATAGCAGTAGGGAGACCCTCGAAAATATGCTAGCGCAGGCTCATTTCGAGACCCCCCAACAGGGGCGTAGCCACGGGGGGGGGGGGTTAGGGGGGTCATAACCCCCCCATGAGAAATTTTTTGCCATACAAAATGCATATTCTTCACTACATTATCACACACACGCATACATATATATGAGTTGTAGTAGTCGTAACCCCCCCATGAAAAATTTCTGGCTACGCCCCTGCCCCCCCAATAAACATTATTGAGTCCGACCATCGCTGTAAGGGGCCCGTCGAAAATGTGCTACCGCTGCCCTTTGCGAGTACAGTGTGTACCGCAAAAAACATTTTTTTAATCAATAGAAAACTCATAGCCAACACAAACATAGGCATTAAAACAAAAACTCTGTTTTGCAAAATATTTTTACTGTTCCATGTGTTTATACAAAATGAAGACTATTTGAATGAGTAGGTTCAACACAAAAATTACTTACTGTAAAGAAAAATATTTCATAACAAAATGCAGAAAATATTTCAACCTCTATCTTTTAAATAGTTTAATTCCTTCGTTTTAATGTTTTTCAGATGAGATAAATATCATTCTTCCATTGGGAAGCCCGAATGGAAATTATTTTATTTTTTAAAATCTCCTCTATACATTTTATCTATGTAGCATCTACAATACACACGTCGAAAAACATTCTAATGCAGTAAAATTTAAGGGGGAAAGAAAAAACAACTGAAATAAATGACAGTCGAATAAAAATTTTGACGAGCTTTTAAGAATTGTTTTCATATTTCAAAAGAAAATTAAATTATAATTTAATGGTCGAAGAAATTTTTCCTCTCTTCTTTTCCGTGCTCCAAAACAAACATTCCATGTGCCCCAGTTTTATTCAATAGTACTTCCTTTGTTGGTTCTCTTTAAACAAACTGTCTAACAAAGTACATTTTTCTTAAAAGCATTGAAACTTCTTCCTTTTTTATTATTATTAATTTTTTTTTTTTTTTACATTTTCAAAAATTGTTATCTAAATACTTTCTCTTAAACATTTTTATTGACGTTCTTTTATTTATTTTTTTATGTGTGTGTGCGTGTGTAAATAAGACATTTTAAGCATTCCTTGAAAGTCTCATTAGCAGATGGGGCTTTTGAGAGAGGTAAATATATATTTACTGTTTTACTACAATTTAATTATCTGATCCCGTTCTGCTTGTGTTAGTGTTTCTATGGAAAGCAATGTATAAAAAAAAGTTACATGTAACTATGGTTCGGGTTAAGGCTACTAGATGTACCAGTTGGCGGAAGCCCTCAATCTTGTGCCTTAGGGTTGCCAGCTGTAACCAGACGTATATTCGTTTAGCTTGTACCATAGTGTAAATTCCCTTGAAACGGGCCAACGTGAGTATTAATTACACCAAAGTAGAATTTTGGCAAAATATCTCTGTACTGAAAGTTGGCGGCTTTTAACGACCTCTATTTCTAGGACTCCATTTCGGATGTACTGTTACTATACCTGAACTGGGAGGCGAAAATTTTTAAATATCGAGGAATTTTTTTTTTTTAACTATTACTCTACTTTAAGGAGAGTTTTCTTACTTCAGGACGTTAAGTTTCATGTGTGAGATCAAAGTTCAAATAAAAGGGATGCAGAAAGTGAGTTCATAGGTGGCTTCAAATGAAAAGTTTTACATTTTCTTTCATAGAATGCTTTATGCGAACGGTGCTAATATGTCAATAAAAATGTACAATTCCTAAACAATAAAGGAAATTACATTTTCTTATTGATAATCGCTAAAAAAAATTAATCCTGGAGGGGTGTAAAAGGATAGAGGGGGGAGGGGATTAGCCACAGAAAATTAAGTTCAAAACAATGGTAAATTATTTCGTCCGTGATGTAACTTTTGCATTATAGCTTGTAGTAAATAAAGTGAAAAAAATTTTGTTAACGAAAAAAATACGCTCGAAATAATTAAGTGACGCACATAAAAATAGATTACTTACTGTGAGTAGAAAAAAAAAAAAATAATAATAATAATTTATTGCGATTGTGAAATAGTGCAACCACAAATCTCAATTTGATTTATAAATTTAGAATTTTGCGCAATTCACTAGAAATTTCGAATATAATTCTTAGACGTTTCGTAATTCTTAAGAAAGAACAATACGAGTATTCAAACTCCATTAATAAAAACATTACGAAACGCCATCAGTCGTATGAGGAAAAAAGGAGATAGTTATTTGATTTTGTTCCTCCTTTCAGACTGTAGTATATATACAGGCACCAACAATCGAGTCACTCCTTTCCGGGGAAGTTCATCGATCCAGAAAATATGAAGTTATTGATTCTTGTCCTGCTGTCGTTTTGCCTGGTCGTATCGTCCGTCCACTGCAGGCCCGGGAGCATGCCTGATGACGAAGACACCACCGACGGCGGGAACATACCTGATGACGAAGACACCACCGACGGCGGGAACATACCTGATGACGAAGACACCACCGACGGCGGGGGCACCGGTGAGGAGACTACCGAGTGCAGCACCCAGCCTGATGTTGACCTGATAATAGTGGTGACCGAAAATGACAAGCCCGCTGATGAAGTGCCCGAAAACGTCGATCCAGGGGTGACCAATGACGGGGATCCTGGTGAAAATGGTAACTCGGATTCAACAGGGAAGCCGTCGACACCCACTGAAGAGGAATGATGAACAGAGACCATTCCCCTTTTCACGTGCGAGTGGGGCTGTACTATGTGCCCCAAGCTTAACAGATCGAGAGAGGCTCTGTTATAATGTTCAATTTTCTGTTATACAACCAACTTTTAAAAAAAAAATCAGTAGATGAAAAGGAATCTGTAAACGACAGTAAGCAAAAATAAGAAATTTAATTTTCAATATCATATAGCATATTAATTTACTATGTAACTTGTTAAGATCTGAAATATAAATTTTACTTTGCATTACTAACCGAAATTTGTATTTTATTGTTGTCGTTGTTTTTACTTTTCTTTCCTGCAGGACAAGTTGATAAAATGGTATAAACTAATTTTTAGATGATTATTATCAATATTTAAATGTGACAGAAAATAATGCATAAAAAACTAATTGAAGAACTAGAAGGACATGTACAGAGAGAGACTTTATTGCAAAAAAAGGAAGAATAATTGCAAGTTTCGTAATTTTTATAACTATTTTTAGTTATTATAAATTATCAAATTCACTAAAAACTCCTGTGCACCATTTATAAATAAAACAACACTAAAATGCCACAATTTAACTTGACATCTTCAAATACTTTATCACAAATTATGCAATAAAACTGAAATTTGTATCAAATATTACGAAAACCAAAATATTTTCATTCATAAATAATTCTTTATTGCCGGAAAAAAGTACTTAACTCAATAACGTTAATTGCATAACTTTAATTTATAAAGCCTATTGTATAATTACAAAATATTAATTGAGCAAAGCAAAATTCGGATTTATTGAAAATAAACGGACTTTGCCACAGATAATCTCTAGTGTTATTAATAATATCATATCGGTGGATTGGGTTTGTGAAAAAAAAAATCATTATTGGTATATTAAAATAAAGCTGATTGCGAAAGTTGTACAGAAATTTATCTGACTTCCATTTTAAGAAATTGAGTTTGACGCTTTTAAAATCTTCATTAAAGGTAACCAAAGAAATAACTCTTGTGATGAAAGGAACATTCTTGCAAGCGAATGATTTCAATAATATGATAATCGAAAAGCTTTCTTCCGCTTTTTGTATTTTTTTTTTTTTTCTAGTCTGGTGTATCTTTACAAACAATGACCGACATTTTCCTAAATCGAATGGGTTGATTTCATTAAAAACAAAGAAAGAAAAGAAAACTAAGAAAAGAATATGTAGCTGCGGATAACCATCTTGAGTAATTGAACGTTTAGGGAAAAAAATAAAAAGAAGGGAAGGGAAAAATAGAGCTTTTGCTTAATTAAAAAATATATATATATTAATTCTTAAAAATCCTAATAATAATACACCCATTTTTAGGAAGATTTTTTTTCGGTGAATTTACAAATTAATACTCAGTTTTGGAAGAATAATTCTCTGGGGTTTTATATATATATATATCCTTTATGTAATCAAAAAAACGGTATGTCCTAATCAGAATATTGGTTGGTGAGAATGGGGTTGGTTGTGGGTTCTTTCTATATATTAAAAAAAAAATCATAAAATATGTATCTATATATTTTATACAAAAAAAAATTCTATTATTAAGAATAGTTGATTACTGGTACTTTTTCCTTTCTGTGAGTCTGTAACTAATGAAGCCATACAGAGTACTGTTCTACCTTAATATTTGACAATAATATTAGCATAAATAGCAATTAATAAATGTGTAATATTAATATAATTATGATCATTATCATTACTATTATAATTAATTTCTACAGTTTTTCTCCTTTTCCACAACTTCAACTAAGTACTTCTTAGCTACTGCAGCTTGTACTACGTTAAACATAGGCTAGCTATACTAGTGTTATATTTATTTTATTATTTATTCATTTAATTATTACTTTTTTCTTTTTATTTATTCATTTAATTATTACTTTTTTATTTTTTCCTTTCCTTTCCATACTTCCAAATTATTAATAATATATCATTTTTTTCCCCACTCCATGGCATTACTTGTCTATTGATGGCATTAAGTCTTCTCTGATGGCAACATGCACTAATACTGCCTCCATTACTGAGCTTCGATCTTCTTGTCGGTCCACTTCCTCGTTGTTTATTTCTAATAGCTACGGTCGCGCCCCCAAGTTACAAAAAGACCCTAATTTTGGTCAGGTAACTTGCAGAAACCTAGCTATTATTGTTTTTTTTTTCGATTAAATTGAAATGTGTGTGCGGTGGTGCCTGATGATAGAGCACACCATTTCAATTATCCTTTCCATTTTCCGACTATTTGTGATTAGGCTTAAAAGCCCACCAGTTCTCATTTGGCGCTTTATATCCGATTTATCCACTCTTTCATTGCCTTAAAAGGCTATATTTAAACACTTTATTCGGTATAAGCTCGTTAATTGGCACCATGTGCTATCTACTTTTTTATTTTTATATTTTTTTCACTTTATCAATGGATTATCTTGGGATTTCACTTTACGTAAGTTAGCTATTATATATTATATATATATATATATATATATATAAGAACGAATTAAAACAAATTATTATTGTTTTTATGAAATAAATAAACATAATGAAGGAAAAAGTACCAGCTAATGAGATTTCAATGTAGAGTTTATCCCACCCTCAGAATAAAGAAAACCAATTAAAGCGTAAATTCATAAAGTACGCATATCTAATGGAGTTATATTTCCTAAAAATCCTGTGACAATTTTTCTTGGTGTTGTGGGTGTGCAATTACCTTGGTGTGCAATTACCTACACGTGGGATCTAGGCCGAGGAGGGGGAGGTCGCCTCCCTGGGGGGGGGGTCTTTCTAAAGGATCCAAACCCGTCATTTTCTCTTGTACTTGAGTTAGTTTCTAAAAGTAGTAGGTTAGAAAAGGATGGACCCACAAATTTTTGTTTCTCTTGCATTAATTATTCTACGCTTTATCATAATAAGAAATAATAAGATGCAGATCCGCTTCATTCAGTTTCGTTAAAAAATAACTAAAGTACATTTTAATATATGATGCATGTGATATGACACTTCAAAATATTCAAGTGGAGATTTCGTTTAACCTTTTGCAGGCCAATGTTCCCAATGGGAACATCAAATTAAAAAATTATTCAAAAACAAAACTTTATCATTATTGTCTGACATAAAAAAAATCAGTAGATATAGCTAACAGATGACTTGATTTTTTAAAATAGACGTTGCATTTCTATATTGCAGTGTATATGTGTTTAGTCTTGTAAAATTCTCTAGCAAACAAATTAAATAACTTCATCAAAGTATAAAACAAACGGAGTAAAAAACTTTTGAAGTGATTGTATGTTAGAAGATTTCTGTTGATATCTGTAAAAGACAATCCAACTATAAAATCCAACGCAAAGCGGCAAAATTTGTCACTTTTTGACTATAGATTAGAAACAGTTATTTGTCCTTTTTAAAGACTAACCATGTTCTTGAGGTAAATATAAATGCTTCTCTAATTTCTATAAGCCGTGTCAACTTTGTTATAAGAAGATCTAAGAATAAGAGCGGTGAATATTCAACTGAAAACTAAGAAGCTATTGTTAATTGGAAAAAAAAAATTCCTACATTCATGAAAAAAAGTTACCGAAATTTCTAAACTCTGCATATCGTGTAGCCAGGTATAAATATAGAATAATAGAAGGGGGAAATTTTGTGCAATTTCAATAAGTCAAAACGGAAAAATATATAATTTTATAAAACAAAGAAAATGCTCTCAAGTACATATGAAATGATTTAAAAAAAAAATGTGCCTCAAAAGATAAAGACAAACACATTCATAGAATGGTATTTTCATGGAAGAATATGTACAAATAAAACAATTACCTCTGTCTGTGTCGTGTAACTGCCTTCCGAAAATTAACAGTATTAGACGTTAATGTAATTAACACCGTATTGTTCTGAAGACGATAAAATTAAGTTCTTATTTAGATATTTTTGATTAGATATATTGAATGACGAAAAAAAAAAATACGATTTATCCACAAAATATATTTTAGCATCTAAATTTCCCGCCAAGGATCGCGCAACCTTTTAAATAATAAGCTCTGAAAATAAATAAATGAGAGAATCATATATATTACTAGCGGCTACCCGCGACTTCGTCCGCGTCGGCTTTAGAATTAGGTCCCGAGAGAAACGAAGCATGTGTGAATAACAAATATGTTTGCGACTAAAGAAACTGCATTTAAATATTATTTGCTTTTTACTTATTTTAAATGATGTATAATGCATGGTAGTATACTTCATTTAAAATAACAAAGTATGTAAAATTACTAAATTTAGATTTTTTTCAGGCATTTGGCGAATAGAGACGTAAGTAGTTACGACAGTATTTGCGAACTGTTTTGAGTGTTCTTGTAAAAGAAATATTTATGCTATATGCATGAATTTTAGCCTATGTTAATCAGGAATAGTGCAGCTTTCTATTAGCGAAAAAGTTTAAGAATCGGTTCTATAGTTGCAGAGATACCCATAGAGCGTAATGTATTAGAATTATTTTGAGTGTTCCTGTAAAAGAACTATTTGCGCTACATGCATTAATTTTAGCCTATAATACTCAAGAATAGTGTAGCTTACTATCAGTGAAAAAAGTTTTGGAATCGGTTCAGTACTTACAGAGATACACACAGAGCATAATGTAATTCTTATGAGTATCCCTGTAAAAGAACTATTTGTGATATATCCATAAAAGGTAGCCTATAACACTTAGGGTCCCCCAGTGTCTAAGAGGGTCTGCTCTCAAACCTGAAAGGCGGGAGATGCCAGGTTCAATCACCGGTCGCGCCTGTCGACCTAGCCGCTCGCAGTTTTCCGTGTTTTTTTTTTTTAAACCTCGCGAAAATACGGGCTAGGATCCCTTAGAAATTCCACACAGAGGAATTCTCCATATACGCCTCGGACCCTATAGGCCTAGGACTTTCAATCAGTGAAGAAAGTTTTAAAATCGGTTTAGTTGCTACAAAATTTCCATAGAGCGCAATGCATTAGCATTATTTTGAGTGTCTTTGTAAAAGAATTATTTATGCTATATGCTTGAAAGGTTGCCTGTATGTTAATCCAGGGCATAAGCTATCTTCATTACAAATTTTTCCAACCATTTTTGTGTGATTCAGTCAAAAACATCCAAACACATAAACGTACACATTTATATTATTTGTAGGATTTGGAAATTTACGAACTTTAAAAAACACATCTGGACTTTTCTTGGTACTTACCTATTATCCCGGCGGTCATTCCCGCCAAACTGTTTTTTCGTCAAATGAGTTGCCAAACTGTTGCCAATCGTATTCAAAACCATTAATAATTTCATGTGCCCGGCATTTATCTCGGCAAAAAATCGCTCGTCTTGGCGGACCGCCGGGATAATACGTAAGTACACTTTTCTTTATTTATGCTTTTTAATTTGGCGTAAAATCAACATAATTTCCATACTTATTTATGTTTTTCAAATGCATGTGATTTTGCAAATAGAATTTCTGCTTTATTTCAAAAGCATAAATCATTTTGTGCGGGCGATAAAACGGTTTTTAATTAATAGTTAGAAAAGTAATTAAAATTTCCGAGCCTCAGGTACACTTTACCGAAGTCATGGGTCCAGGCATGCTCAAATTTTCAAAGCTCTGCTTTCTGTAGATTTGTCTGGAGAACATTCATTTTTATTATTAGAGATAGATATATTTGGCATAAAACTGGCATAATTTCCGTATTATTTAATGTTTTTCAGATGCACGTGCTTCTTTATTGAAGTAATAGCATTCTTGTTAGCTCAAAACATGAATCATATGATACGGGCGAAACTCGCCAAGCATGGCAACGTAAAAACGGTTTTTAATTAATAATTATAAAAGTAATTAAAAATCTAAAATTCTAAGTAGCCTATAACCAACTCCAGGGTCCCATCTATATCTAAACCGAAATGCATCCTAATCGATTCAGCGGTTTAGGCGTAAAAGCGTCATAAACAAACAAACAAACAAACTCACTTTCGCATTTATAATATTAGTTAGGATTTCTCAAAGGTGTTTTTTTCTGGTGCGTCTAGATCTCATTAAATACTTGACCAAAAAAATTTTTTTAAATACCCAGTTAAAGCTTATAATGTCTACTTTTGACGAAAAATATGCAAAAATTCTGAAAAAATCTTTTTGTTAATAAAAAAATAAAAAACAAATCATATATATTATTTCTCAGAGGTGTTTTTTTTTCTGGCAAGGCTAGATCTCATTAAATACGTGACCAAAAAAAAATGTAACAGACTCCATGGTTCCAGGTTGCCAAGGAGTCAGATGAACTGAATATACTTTCTTTAAAAATGAGTGGCAATGACAGATAAAAAATGTAAGAAAAATAGAACAGCTAGGAGTTTTTAATATGGTTTTTTTTTTTTTTTTTTTTTTTTTTTGGTAAAGAATGGATCAATGATTGAAGGTAACTAGAAATACAGTTTTTTTTTGTAAATTGTTTGTAAAATAAATATTTAAATGAGGATAAAAGAACTTCTTTTTTTGTCTTTTCAATCGAGCAGTCTCATTTTGATAATTCAGTGAGTTGTATTCATCAGTCGCCCGCAGAATATTTTGTTCTATGCCATTTTCTCGAATGTTTGGCGACATTTTTCTGGCGTCCCCGGATGGGCGGCTTGAATTGAAACGGGCGCGGCTAGATCTCATTAAATACGTGACCAAAAAAATATATAAACCCAGTTAAAGCTTATAATTTCTACTTTTGACGAAAACAGCGCCACCTGTTGGTGACACATGTTTTTTTTATTCTCTATGAAATGCAAAAATGTACAGAAGAGGGCATTTGAATAGCCTTAATACTATCGATATATTTAACTTTAAATGTAAGAGGCGCCATCTTCGATATAGAGATCAGTGGTGCAAACTGTAAATATATATGCCAATATATATATTTATATATTGATATACAATTAACATTAAGTAGATTTTATATATACTTATAATTATTGTTTTTAAAGAGTTTTTTTTTATAAAACAAAACAGTTAAAATAAATTTATTTCTATTAAAGTAAATGTCTACTTTTTGAATGATTTCCAATCAAACATCTAACTGACCCGTGAAAATATTTAACAGAATATTATGTACTTATAGACACATTTATTCATTTTCACACTATAACATTTACAGTTGTAGTATTAAATACAATATTGTGCGAAATTTTCGCACGGGTCAGCTAGTCATTTACTTAATCGTTTGTTTAATTCAGCATTATAAGCAAAACTTGGAGGGGAAAAAATCGCGAAATTAGTCACTGTATTGTGTTTTGCGATAGTAACTCATGATTTGGAACAGACATTTTTATAAAAATGTAAATCTATATAAATAAAATTAGACTTTTGTCTGTACATTTCTTGGAATTCAAAAATTTTGCGATTTCTATCCGTTTCAAGCACCCGGGAATCCGATGCGACCCTCAAAAAAATGTTTGTCTGTCTGTCATTCTGTCATTCTGTCCGTGACGCTTTTTTTGTTTAAGCATCACGTTAAAACGGCTGAAGCGAATGATATGAAATTGGGTGTCATGATAGGTGGTCACTCAACTTAAAACATAGGCGTCGAATTTTTAAAAAATATTGATTAGATTTTCAGATTTTGCGAAAATCGTTTCAAACTGCGTTAATTTGTGTTCAAGCATCACGTAAAAACAACTGAAGCGAATGATATGAAATTGGGTGTCATGATAGGTAGTCACTCAACTTAAAACATAGGCGTCGAATTTTTAAAAAATCTTGATTAGATTTTCAGATTTTGCGAAAATCGTTTCAAACTGCGTAAATTTGTGTTCAAGCATCATGTAAAAACGACTAAAGCGAATGATATGAAATTGGGTGTCATGATAGGTGGTCACTCAACTTAAAACATAGGCGTCGAATTTTTAAAAAATCTTGATTGTATTTTGAGATTTTGCGAAAATCCTTTCAAACTGCGTAAATTTGTGTTCAAGCATCACGTAAAAACGACTGAAGCGAATGATATGAAATTAAGTGTCATGATAGGTGGTAACTCACCTTAAAACATAGGCGTCGAATTAAAAAAAAAATCTTGATTTGATTTTGAGATTTTGCGAAAATTGTTTCACACTGCGTACTGTGTTCGCACATCACGTAATAACTGCAAAGGTGAAAAAATGGTATTTGGTGAAATTATAGGTGGTCACCTTAAACTATAAGCATCTAAAAAAAACCGATCAGATTTTGGGATTTTGCGAAAATCGTTTCAAACTGAGTGAATTTTTGTTCACACATTACGTAATAACGACTCAAGCGAATGATATGAAATTGGGTCACATGATAGGTTGTTCAACATAAAGTATAGGTGTCCAGTTTTTTAAACTTTTTATTAGATTTTGAAATTTTGTGAAAATTCTCCCAAAATGCGGTTATATTTTTTCAAGCATCGCGTAATAACGACTAATACGAAATTTGGTGATATGATTGGTAGTTGCTAATCTTAATTTATAGGTGTTGAATTTTAAAAATATTTTGATTACATTTTGAGATTTTGTGAAAATCGTTTAAAAATGCTAAAATGTTTGTTCCAGCATCACGAAATAAAGACAGCAGGGAATTAAACAAAATTGGGTGACAGGATAGGTTGTCACTCAACTTAAATTCTAGGCTTCCAATTTTTCAAAAATGTTGATTAGATTTTGAGATTTTGCGAAAAATTATTTGAATATGTGTAAATATTCTTTCGCGCATCCCATAATTACGACTAAAGCGAATGAAATGATATTACTTAGTTACTCTCTAACCTGTAATATTTTAACAATACATAAAAATTATAATTGCCCTTTATTTACTTTGGCAACATACTACATCCATTCTGTGTACTCCAACAATGCTGACGAAAGTTCTTGCTTTTAGAAATTTGCATTCAGTACTAACCCGTCAACGACGGGTACTTCAGCTAGTAATTTCTAAAAAGTAAAAAGTATTAAAGTATTGTCCATAATAGAACGGTGCGCATGCTTGTATATTTTTAACGATTTCAAAAAAGTAGGACGTACGATGTTCAACGCGTATATATATTTATTTTTTATGTATGTACAACGATAATTTTTTTACCGAGTGGACAAATTGCAATTTTTTTTTTATTTAAACTTGGAAAAGCAATAGCTCAGGTGTGGTCCCATATTGCTTCGATAGTACGTTCTTCTGATGATATTACCATTCCGAAAATCGAAAAGAACGCATTTTTAAACTATTGCTTAAAGAGTTGTCAGTAACGGCGCTAGTCTTAATGTCAAGTCGCCCAGGTTGGCCACTTGTGGCGATTTATCGCCAAGTTTAGCGTAAAATAAGTTCCCCAAAAACTCCGCTCCGCGATATATCTTATATTTGGCGATAATTTACGAAACCCAAGTACTATTTAACAATGTGCTTAATGGTATAGCTTAGAAAGTTTTGCCGGTACCGACATATGTCAAAAGTCGCCAAAGGTTGTCATTTTTTGCGATTTATCGCCACTTTTTTAGAGTCAAGATATGAACTTTAAGACTGAACCAGCTTGGGGCGCGTTCGAGAATTCATCGATCGTTCGAAAAGGCGAAGCGTTGGGCGGAGCTCTGGAATTAACCGCGTTCGAAAACGTTTCGGTCATGTAGCGGTTGTCTGCTCAGCGTGACCAGAGCGCAACCAGAATGACTCTGCTAGCGAGGTGGGTTATTCCGGTTATTAGCGTAGTGTTGCCAATGTTTATTTTTGTTTTCTTGGCTTGGAATTGGATGTGGTGAGGATGACCGAAACCGGTTGACAACCGTGACGTCACTTAACCGAAGAATGACCGCAACCGGTAGCACCGGTGCATAACCAACCGGTAAATTCTCGAACGGGCCCTTGGCTATAACTGCTATATTTGGCGAGAACTTGCCAAACCCTACTAATTTAGAATGGAGCTTTTCGACCTACGTCATTGCATTACGTCAGATCATAGCAACCAGCCTGGCAATACTTTCCTGTAGGACACACTAACGTTCGTTTGAGGACGATGATTGGCGGAATACTCGTCTTTCTGCCTCTAAATATCCGAGTTGTCCTACAAAAAGTTGCCTTGACGTCATGTCGAAATGCTCTATGGGAATAATTTTTCGCGTACTTACGTATTATCCCGGCGGTCATTCCAGCCAAAGTATTTTTTCGTCAAATATGGTGGCAAACTGTTGCCAATGGTATTCTGAACCATCAATAATTTCATGTGTCCGGCAATTATGTTGGTAAAAAATCGCTCGTCTTGGCGGGCCGCCCGGATAATGCGTAAGTACCATTTTTCGTTATATTTAAATAATTTGAAGTCGGTTTTCTTTTTTTAAATCATTCTTGTTTTAATAATAATTTAAAATATTACTGATAACGGTTACTGCTAACGGTAAAAATTACTGATAACGGTTCGAAGTAGGTTTTCTTTCTTTAAAAAAATTATACTTGTTAAAAAAATTACCAAGTATCCATTTTCAGCATGCAAGAGATACATGAATACAACTCAGCAATTACAATTAACTACAGTCTTACGACAGCTTAAATAAATATATATCTATAGTATATATATAAATATATATAGTAAGGTGGCCAGATTTTTCGAGCATAGAATCGGGGACATGTCCCCGATTTTGAAACAACACTGGGGACATTTATAATTAATGAAATAATTAACAGTAGTTTAATTAAAAAACTATGCGATTATTAAAATCGTCCCCAATGCCTGTTTTACATTTTGGGGACAATTTGAAAAACGTCCTGAAATTGCACATTCAGGGATCCACTCATCAGTGCGTTCCCTAGCGCCGATCGGGGCCATCGTTATTGACGGGCCTGCGCATTCCAGACGGAAGGCCCGTTGGAGATTTCATCGGTTGGTTATGCACCGGTGGCGGGTTCTAGTGGCGGTCACCCTTTGGTTAAGTGACGTCACGGTTGTCAACCGGTTTCACTCATCATCACCACATCCCATTCCAAGACAAGAAAACAGAAATAAACATTGGCAACACTGCGCTAATAACCGGAATAACCCACCTCTCTAGCAGGGTCATTCTGTTTGCGCTCTGGTCACATTGAGCAGACAACCGATACATGACCGAAACGTTTTCGAACGCGGTTACTTCCAGAGTTCCACCCAACGCTCCGCCTTTTCGAACGTCATCTGTTTTGAACGTTCTGAACAACCGATGAATTCTCGAACGCGCCCGGAGACTGAATCAAAGAGGCCTATGGCTATGCATTAACTGCGCGTTGATGGTGAAAAGTACGATTCAAAATAAATCTCCACTACCTTAAAAGATATTTCAGAGACAGAAAATTATGTCACAGAATTTCTATTCATGTATTCACACACACAGATATCTATATATATGATAGGCACTATTTTATTATTATTTTTTTGCATACTTAATTAAAGAGCATTATACAATACTTACTTTGCTCATATTCATCTAAGATTTTAATGTTAACAACGTTTATAAAATTAAAGAAAGACGGGAAAAAGGAAAATACACATTTGTTTATTTACATGATTATTACAGTGTCTATTTACACAATTATTACTCTAACAATGAGGAGACAAACAATTCCTTCCAATAAACTATGTAAACAGTTAATTTTACTAAAAATTTTATCCAAATAAAAAAATTCAAATGAAGTATCTTAATAAATACAGGAACAATATAACACTTACATAAATATCTTGCATTATTTTGCAATTAGGCAGAATATAGAAGTCAAGATTTTTTTAAGAGACGATGTAAACATATGAATTAAAGCATGTAACACTTAGTTTTTGGAAAACAGAAAAGCATAATACTTTTTTTTAATTTTTATAGAAAATTATGTTTTTTAATGGCAAACAAACTTAAATTTTAACCTAAAGCAACAGTTTAAATGAAATTTCTGTAAAAAATATATTGGTACAATAAAAGTCCAATTTAAATATCTTCTGTGATTTTAGCTTTCTATTTCATAATTCAAACATTTTAAATGAACAATATGTTCAAAATCATTTACTACAATAGCTTTTTCATGAGAGATTAAACTAGCTGAAAGTGATAAATAATAATAGTACTCAGCTTTTTTTAATGTAAACAATTTCAGTTTTCCAGAGTGAGAATATTTCATTATTTTAATTTTTCGCATTTTCACACACAGAAAAACAAGGATTTATCTTTAAGTAATCAAACTTAAATTTAAACCTAGCAAACACTTAAATAAAATCTCTAACGAATATAGGTACAATAAAAAACCACTTTAAATATGTTGTGCTATTTTACTTTTCTTATTTCATAATTCAAACATTTTAAATCAACAATATGTTCAAAATCATTTTATTTACAATAGCTTTTTCGTGTGCGATCAAAGATGGCTTAAAAAATCATAATTAATAATACTCGGCTTTTTTACGGTAAACAATTTTAGTTTTCCAAAATGAGACAGTTTCGTTTAAAAATTTATTTTTATAAGCAGAAATATTCCATTTAGAATTGAACAGAGTACAATACTTATACTTTAAACTTGCTAGGAAGTGCAATTTTCATATGGCAAAAAATTGACATTGGGATTTAAAGGCTACATATATTGAGTTAAAATATCACATGGTATTTTGAAGTCAAAAAATAAACAAATTACATTAGACTGTTAAAAAATTTTGAACTATCTTTTATGGAGGTATGTACTTAAAAAAAACAGCACACATAAGTTTATGGAATTTTTCAAAAAAAATTATAACAAACAATTTTGCTAAGTGTATTGTACTTAAACAATCTTTGCAATACATCAATACATTTGTCACCTATTAAAGTGGAAAATTTTTGTTTATCATTTTTGCTTTTTTGCAGGCTGTCATAATATTTGCTGTGACAGAAGGACATTTTTTTTAAACTAATACATCACTTGAACTACCACAAGAACATATATTTTCACCAATACATTTTTCAAGGATTATTTTTCCCATGGTTATTTTTATGACAATATCTTTTGAATTTGTTAGTTTTAAAAACTTACCTTCAAAACCTTCAGATATTAATCCTTCAAAAATAAAAAATGCACTTATTACAATATGTAAAACGAAGCTACTTAGTCACTTATAAGGCCACCTAGATCAATCAAACAAAAGTACTTGGAAATTTCTTCAGAAGGAGATTCAAATTCAATATCCTCATTAGGTGATAACATAGAAACACACGTATCACAATTTAAACCATGATGTACCTTATATGCTACGTATCCAGCAATATATACGAGGCTCAGAATTTGTAGATGATAAAATATCCTTGTTATGAGAGAGGGTTATAATTTCCAATAACTCTTCGTAATTTTTTGAGTTGTCAGTATCCATAGTGTTTAGTTCGGAACAATCAAGAGATAGAAAATGTTTGATTTGTCACAGGTTCAGTAAGCCAATTATTTCTTATTTATTTAATTATATGAGGTGTATCAAACAAGAAGAATATTTTTTTTTGTATTATCTTGTGCATTTTTTATAAATGAACTTAAAGTACCATTGCAAAGTGTAGTAAACATAGTACAGTTAATGGAGTTGTTGTCTAATATTAGCGACAAAACAATGCATCCACATTCATGAAGTATTTCCAATACTTTAAGAGTATATTTACACAGATTTTCACTTTGTAAATTTTTTAAGGGACCAAAGCCACAACATCTTTATTTTTGGAAAAGATTGAAGAAAGCATGAATGTGTGAACAGTACTAGCAGCAGCATAATCACTTGAATTATCTGCACTCCCTACAACATTTCTTCTTTTAAAATCCATTAAAGGATTAATATAGATCGCATCTAAAAGCAAAAGTAGTTTTATAGCACTTACTTTCTGAGAGAGTGTCACATCTGTTATTCCAAAAGCATTCAGAAATGATACAACGCTGTCAAGTTTAATTTAACCCATCTATCTAATTTGTTTTCTTTTTCTAAAACAAATCCAAGAATACCATCTAAATCAAGGCGGCATTTTTGGTAATACAGTTTTACAGATAAGTCTGTCAAAATTTGCAAAACGACAGTTATTTCCGGACATTCAAAAACTTTTCAATTCTGTATAACCAGTTTTCTCCAAGTTTGGTCTGTATAACAGATTTAATGTCATCCAACGAGGCTATTTTATCGTCTTCACACCATTTCATAAAATGTTCTTTATCTCTTTGGAGAGAAGCTTTTCGGCGTTCTGATGGACTTGTTCTTCCTTTAGGGAGAGGCTTCGATAAATAACTTGGTTGGTTCGGAAACTGAGTAGGGTAAGCATCTTCGTCAAAATATACTTTTTACTCGGTACAACAAATACTGGGCCATCCTTTTGTATATGTTTGTCTTCTTTGATGAGAAAGCGTTCATCAAAATGATTAACGCAGATAACTGCTGAGGATCCAGGAACAAAATCTTTCCTATTTATTGCGTATAACCATTTTTTTCTTCATCTCTCGGAAATAAAAATGCTTGTGTGTACTTTTTTTCTTTAGTATAATTTGATGTGCAGCCTGGCACGCAGCACTTTCGGAGCATCTGAAATAAAAATATGAATATTAAAGAAACCGTTTTATTTACAGTTTACAAATATAAAGAAATATATTTTTCGATCATTAACTCCGAAAATCGCTATATAACCAATTGAAAATCCTCAATCAGTGGCTAATTTTTAACTTATAAAGTCCTGCCAATTTTATACTGCAGCTACAAGATACTTGCTAAGTCTTTTTTGTTTCATTGCGTGTTTATGCTTGCATTATTCACCACAGGCATGAGAAAACTTAAGTGTTTAAAAATTACTAAAAAATACTTCCAGCGCTAAAAAGTCAATAGAGGTATTGTAAATTTAAAAGATAATCAAGAAACAAAGTCCTAAATAAGTAACTTTCAAATGACGAATACCTCCTTCCTCTGAAATTCTGCTGAACATGCTTACAGTGTTCTTTTTCTTTTTAGAATATTTATGATGCTACAGTAATGAATATTTACAATGCAGTATAGAATATTTAGGATTCTACGTAATCGTATAATCGTACCCAAAACATCTGAACTTCTGCGCTTATCATCGCTCAAACTGTGAGGAGCGCTTGTGCCTGCTCCCACGGTAGCAGATCTGGGGCGCGTTCGAGAATTCCTCGGTTGTGCACGGTGCACGGCCAGAGCGTTCAAAAATGCGGAGCGTTGGGCGCGGGCGGGAGCTCTGGATGTAACCACGTTCGAAAACGTTTCGGTCATGTAGCGGTTGTCTGCTCAGCGTGACCAGAGCGCAACCAGAATGACCCTGCTAGCGAGGTGGGTTATTCCGGTTATCAGTAGTGTTTCCAATGGGCCCGTTTACATGTGCAAAAATGCGGAGTAAATCCCGGGACTTACAATGCTTTCTACCCCGCTTCCCCTACTTAGGGGAAAAAATGCGGGGTAGAAAGATTCCTGGTCGAAAGGAGGGTTAATGCAAAGTCAACCCCGCTTTCCCATGATGCATTGCGAGTTTTCCCCTGTACTCCGCCTTAACCCGGGATTTTCCATTTTCACATGTAAACGGGCCTAATTTTTATTTTTGTTTTCTCAGCTTGAAATCCGATGTGGTGAGGATGACCGAAACCGGTTGATAACCGTGACGTCACTTAATCGAAGCTTGACCGCAACCGGTAGCACCGGTGCATAACCGACCGGTGAATTCTCGAACGGGTCCCTGGTGAATCTGGCAACGCAGCAGACGGCACCGCCTCGCCTTGGACACATGCACGGACACGGACTCGTCGCTCTCTCGGTATATTTCTTTGTGTATTTCTTCAGCTTTTCTGCAGCCTTTCCTTGCTTTCCTGCATGCATGCTCGCTCGGTGCTTTGTAATGCATCGTGTAGTAGAGCTAACTTGCTCGACTCTTGGAATTATTTTCAGTTGAATAAATGTTGTTCAAGCTTTTATGCAAAATTTGTGTCTCAATTGAGAAACTGTTGTTGCCTCTGCAATTTATTATTATTATTTTTTTTTGTAAGGATCGTAGAACATGCTCCTGTAGATTGGTGACTTATAGTTGCTGAATACGCAATCTGAAATCATCGAAGAATTTATGGAGTCTCAAAGCTTCTGCTTCTCAGCATTCGCAATATACAACTATAGTGCAGCAGATCTAAGTTTTTATTTTAATTAAAGTGAGTGAAGTTTATTTTTCCTTCCTCTGCAGTGCAGTGAAATGCTTTCTTCCCACGTGCTCAACGAAGTTTTTAATCGCCATGTGACAGGCCGCGTGTAATCTCGTGTTCTTCAAGAAGTGTATCCTGCCATCTCAAGCGTGCTTCCCAAGACGTATGTGATCTCCAGTGTTTTTTGTGCAAGTGCAAGTGGCACAACAAAGTTCTTGGCAATTTCTTAAAGTATTTTCCTTATTCTTTGAATAATACTTTGCCACCATCTTTTGAAGATCTTCTCGAACTGAGTCATTTTGAAAATAATTTTTTAAATATTTCCTCTTCTGTTATGAAGTGCTAAGTCTCTTTTCTTTCTAGTTTCACCTTCGCGCAATTTATCTCTTCGTTCTTGCTCTTCAATTAGTTGAATCATTAGAAAGAAAAATATTGTAAACTCTATATACTTTTAATTAAAATAAAATTTAGAAATTCAAAAGTTTTTGCGGTCTTAAAAAGTACTTTATATTACCTGGCAATAAAAGAACAGCTGTCAGACGGCATTACATTATTTAGTTTGCCGTTGCTATGGTTACTACTTTCTTGACAGTTAACAACTAAATCTTGCTTCATATCTAAATCTAAATAAGATTTTTTTAGAATGTTGCATTATTTTAAAACAATAATTTAGGTTTCACTTTCAGTTTTATAGATTTATGGTGATTTGGATGAATGTATATTCATTCAAATATTCGTGAATTGAATTAGGATGAATGATTCAATAGATTCAGCGAATGATTACTACAACACCAACGTGTAAAACAACAAGACGAGTTTATTAATTGTTATAAAAATCTAAGTTGTTGTATTTTAGCATTTGATTCTTTTTAAGCAACCATGAATTATAAAGCGAGTGCCTGATTGCCGAATACTTAATATTTTATATTTTAAATACGTGAAATTTCAATTGATTGCAAATTGAGTATATGCATATACAGGCTACCATATTTATTTATTTACATTCTAATAATGGCAAAAAGTGTTTATAAATATGTGAAAAATTTTGAATCTAATGATCAATTACTTCCAAACACGTGGATAGTTGTCAGAATTGATGGGAAGAATTTTCATACATTTTCAGACACTCATGCCTTTAAGAAACCCAATGATAAAAGATGTCTTGATCTCATGAATAAAGCAGCTGCCTTTGTCATGAAGGAAATCAGTGATATTATACTGGCGTATGGTCAGAGTGATGAATATAGTTTTGTGTTTGATAGAACTACGCGATTGTACAGAAGAAGATCCAGTAAATTACTTACCAACGTGTGTAGTTTGTTCATATCATCATTTATTTATTTCTGGAAAGATTACTTCCCTGGTGTTCAGATGAAGTACCCACCATCATTTGACGGACGGGCTGTGTGCTATCCAACAAACGAAACCATGAGAGATTATCTGAGTTGGAGACAGGCTGATTGTCACATCAATAATTTGTATAATACTACATTCTGGGCTTTGGTACTAGAAGGCAATTTAACCAGGCAGGAAGCAGAGGAAAAGATAAGGTACACGGTTTCATCAGAAAAAAATGAAATATTATTTTCAGAGTTCGGAATGAATTATAATAATGAAAGTGAACAGTTTAAAAAGGGCTCCTTAATATTGAGAGAACAATTGCGCAAACAGCCAATTATTACAGAAAGCTTCAATGAAGCTGATAATGGATTACATGTTCTACATGTTGACATAATAGGAGAAAAACTATGGAGAGATAATCCTCATATACTTGGAGCTGACTGATATTTTATAATACTATGTATGGTTAACTGAGCATGGATAATGAAGATAAGAATTCTTATACAGTGAGTATTAAGTTATTTTTATATGTATCAGGGATCAATGCAGACAAAATTTAGGTTGGTTTTACGGCCCCTTTATAAAATTACAATGTACAAAAAATTTCATTGCACATTCTAATTTCAATCTTTTTTTCTGTCAATTATAAAAGTAGATATTTTTCCTTTGTTTAAAACCACCACGGTTCATCTGATTATCATCATACCAAGAAGCAATAACAGTTTGTATACCATATGGGTCCCCTTAACCTTTCATTCCATTTTGGTCAGGAGAAAAATTTTACAATGATTAACGCGGGATAATCACTTTTTGACGAATGCTGCATGCAGGTTTCTTAAACATTATGTAAATACAATTTGTGCAGGGACCATAGAAATAAAGCAATCAATATAGGAAAACAATGAATGTGGCAATGCAACGATAGATCGGGGTTTAACTGTATAACTTTTTCCTCTGTTGTATCAGAAGTTAATAAACCTAATTATTTTTCTTTTGTAATTAGATTTAAAAAGTATATTTATTTCCTATTATTCTTAATTACTTCACTTATAAAATATAATTTAAGCTTGTTTGTATCTGTTATTAAATTATTTGTTCTATTTAGATTGCAACTGATCGGTATCATGGAAGACAGATCATTCAGTTTGCTGAAGGATAAAGTATAGGAGCTTACCTTAAAAGGTATAGCTGATATGGGATTTGAAAATATGACAGAAATTCAAGCAAAAACAATAACACATCTTTTGGATGGGTCGTAAGTATAACTTGAATACTCTTGGTAAGCAGAATTTTTTTGGATTAAGATCCTTAAACTTTGTTTTTGGTCGTTCAGACCAACAAATTGGTAGCAGAGCGTGGTTTATTTCCACATCTGCTTGCCTTAAAATTTAAATTAACTTAAAAACTAAATTTCCTATTTCAATTATCTCAAAAAAAAAAAAAAAAGAACTTTAAAGTTTAATTCTTTAAGGATGGCTGATCTTAATGATAGGATGTTAGGTTCTATTTTTTCATTTCCTAAGCTGAATGGCGAGAATTGGCGACAGTGGTGGTTTAATATGGAAATGCTCTTGTGCCATGAAGGCCTGTATGGCTTCATTGGCGGATCAGAGATATTGCCGACTGCAGTTGATGGTGAAGTTAAGCCTCCTGTAGGTGCCAGAGGTCAGTGCTTCGCAACCTTCATTTAAAGCACAAACTGAATTTAGCCGCCGAAAGCAGAGAGCAGTGTCAACTATTGCTATGGGAATTGAAATTCAACACCAGAGCCTCATTATTGGAATTAGTGATCCCAAGGTTATGTGGACACTTTAAAAGGAGCTTTTGAGCCATCTAGTAGAGCTCGTGTTGCTCATCTTAAAGCCGAATTTATGAAAATTAAATATGAATATCCAGAATCAATGGCCGTTTATTTAGGACGACTAAAACAAGCTAAAGATCGATTAGTAGCCGTTGGGAAGAAGGTAGATGACAATGAGTATTCCTATCAAATGTTAATGAATTTACCTCAAGAATATAATAATATTTCACAACAGCTCTATATGCTAGACAGGGTTTACACTAGGGAAAAAAATTGGGTGAGATTCTCCCATTCTGGCTCCAAAATTAAGTGGGATTTTTAAAAATCTGAGTGAGAACAGAATTTTGTTTGTTTCCAAAAAAAATTTTTTTTTCACATTTTACAAGCAAAAATAATGTAATTACAAAAATACAATGTCTAAGATTAGAGCTCATTCTAGGTAGGAAAAATGGCTGGGTGCAAAGGGTTTAAAAAAAGGCATCATTATTTTGAAAGAGCATTGTGTTTCTTAAAAAGAGCATTACATATCCTGATTATAAGCACTTCTACTTCGGGAAAAAAAAACTATGAAGAATTCAGTAAAACAATGCTTTATTGATTTATAAATTAATAATAATTCATTAGTAATCTTTATTAATAAATTAATTACTAGTCTTTATTAAAAATTAGATAAAATTAATTAAGTTGATAAAGCTAAGTTATGTAAATGGTTAAATTACTTTTATGTAACTTTGTTAATTAACTTATTAAAATAAATTATAAATAATTAATTAATAAGAATATTCCTTTAAAGATTTTTAAGGCTTCTTTTTATAGCAAAAATAATCCCCCAAACTTACCTAACAGACAACAAAATGCTTAATTAAGTAAACATTTTGCATAAGAAGATTTTAATAAGAGATTTATTTGATCACTTTGTAAAGAATCATCAATAAAAGTTTAATTAAGAAACACTTAATAAAGTTAAGTTGTTCTAAACCTAAATTTTAAATTTTTTTCAGTTTTTAAGTTATTACACCTATAAAAATAATTCATTCAATTTTTCATCATTCACTTGTCTCTGTAAGAATTAATTCAATAGTCCAAACAATTTAAATATTATACTTAATACTTGAAAATATTAATAACACTTCTGTTCAAAAGAACCATATAATGGTATAAATATCTATTCCAGTTATTCAATGTATATTCCACTACAAATTCCAGTTACTTATTACTTTTTTTTTTTTTAATGGACAACAATAGCTAAATTTTTTTCAGGATTATCATGCAGCCATAATAACTATTCTGTTGATATTACATGGTGTCTACCATCATGCAAAGGTCACGAAAGTCACGGAAAAGTCAAGAAATGGGGAAAAGGTCATGAAAGTCAAGAATAAGTCAAGAAATGAAGCACTAGGTCACGATTTGCGACTCAACTACGTTTTTTCCATTTCATTCAAATTCTTAGTTTCTAATTTTTTCTGTTAAGTTCAGCCAGAAAAAATTATTTTATGTATCTTTATTATGTATCCTTATGTATCTCCTCAAAGAAAGGTTAAAATTGTTGGATTTAAGAGTAATTTTTTTTTCTCCCTTCATTCCCTGTTAAATTCAGTGTTTTGATTATTTTCCACATTTTCATTTTTAAAAACAATAACTTGGATTCCAATTATAATTATCACTGATCCCCATGTGTTTCATAGCTAATAACTTCAATTTCCCCAAAGTTTTATGATATATTATAGACTTCCATAAGTTCTTTGTTACCGTAGATGTAAAAAGATTTGCAATGTACAAGCTACATTGCAAATCTTTTTACGGCGATCAATGGTAAATCTTCTTTTTTTTTTTTTTAAAAAAATAGCAGTTGGTCCAAGTTAACTGAAAGCAAACGGCTAATCAGTGAAAAAGTTGAAAAAAATCGCTCTAAAAATGGACAGGGAAAAGTAAAACTCGAAGAACTTTTTAATTCATTGTTAAAATCAAAATCAGTTGTATATTTTTCTGCAAAATTTTCCTAGATGGCTAAAATTTCCTCCAATCGTAGATCGCCGGATAGAAAATATTCTGCATCACTGGCACGATGTATTTTTTTATATGAGTTTCGTATTTGTTATGGTCAAGAAAAAGTCAAGAAAAGGTCAAGAAATCAAGCTTACTTTTTGTGGTAGACACCCTGTATTAGCAATCAGCTGCTCACTTATTTAACTGGCAATATTGAAATAGCCCGAAAGGAGATAAGAACATCAATTTTATCTTTCCCTCCCCGTCTAGCTTAGAAAGAAAACCACAAAGTAAGAAAGGGGGGGGGAAATTATGTTTTGACAGTAAATTTCTAACTTTTGAACAAATTAAGATGTCTTTAAAATTTAGACTCTGAATCAATTTTTGCATTTCAAAGTGATCCCCAAAATTTCAAAAAAATTGGTCCATTAATAAAAAAATTATAGATGAATGAATTTTTATACAGTTGATTTCCATCCCCCCTTCTCATCACGATCGATCGGCTACTCTACTACCCCGACTGGGCCTCCTGAGCGCTTCCCGTTTTCCCAGAGAAGGAAAAAAGGCGTGGGAGTTCTATTATTACATTAAAAGTTGCGCAAATTCATCCCTTTCATTTATCATGTATCATTAGTGCATTATGTGTGAGCAAATAAAAAACAGTTGAACAAATAAAAGGGTCAAAGAAACTTTCTTAGAGATTAAAAAAAAAACTTTGCGGGCAAAAGAATGTGTCTAGTTTTTCATCATCGGGGAGCTAACGACCTTTTTTTTTTAAAAAAAGGTCATTGGGGCGTGGCACCCCCACTGACCCCACCTAGAATGAGCTCAACAGATTATAAATATCAAAATTAACTATGTAATACACAAATGATTTTCATAACAATACAATTAAATGATATCTTTGATTCTTTATCCCATTAAATATTTTGCTGCTACATCAAAATTGAACAACCCAGCATGTGGGCTTTTCCCGCGACTGTTATTTTTTTGAGTGGGATTTAATGTGGCATTGCGGGAATCGCGCAATCCCGCGGTCTAGTGCGAACCCTGCTAGATGATCAGCAGTTTACCCCAGCAATTGTAAAAGAAAAATTACTTGCTGAATATGACCGTTTACACTACGAAAAATTAAGTTCTGTGGATAACTCCCACTCTCAAAATGGCAGTGTTATGTTTTTCAGAAATAAATCAAAATTCCAAGTGCCTTGAGACGTCGAGAGAAGAAAGGAGACCAGAACTTGTTACCGATGTGGTAAAATGGGACACATTTCTCCCCAGTGCAGAAATAAGAGTAAAGGAGTAAAGAAAAACAAACCTAAAAGTACTTCCTATGCCGAAGTTAATAGTGCCAAAATTTTTTTAGAGTCTTCTAATGTTTTAAAGTGGGTCATTGACCATGGTTCTTCAATTCATTTTGTCCCTGATAAATCCCTTTTAAATGATTTTCATGAATGCGATATCAATGTCAAAGGAATTGGCAATCATGCTGTTAAAGCCAAAGGATACGGAAGTATTTCACTGAAAGTAAAAGTTAATAATCGTGACCAAATTCTTAATTTACAAAAAGTTTATTGGGGTCCTTCACTTCAAAAGAATCTGATTTCTGGAAGTCAAATAAATAGTCATGGACTAAGCCTACAAATAAAAAATTCAAAATGCACAATTTTTTACTCTAAAGGTAAAGCTGTTGCAGTTGCTCCACTTGAAGGAAGCCTGTATGTGCTGTCGTCAAAAGTTGTTTCAAAGGCTGATCCTACTGTCCATGTTGCAACAAATGATAGAAATGGCATCATGATGTGGCATCGTCGATTCGGCCACCAGAATATCGAATTGCTGAAGCTGTTACTAAAGAACCAACTGGTTTATGGCTTAAGGAGATTGAGTGGGAAACCCTTATCTTGTGATTCATGCATAAAGTCAAAGCTGACAAAAGCTTCATTTAAAACTCTGACAAGCGATGGACCAGGCAGCCACTTGAGCTGTTGCATGTTGATTTATGAAGCAGTAATGCTCCATAAATCAACATGCTTAATCAATGCAGCTGGACTGTCTTTAAACCACCCAGACTGCACAGCAAACTTGCAGCAAGCTTGATTTATCAAGTCAATAAGCTTGAATTAAGCTTGAAAATTCCAGTCGTGTAAGCAGTATGCAAGCTTGAATCAAGTGTTCTAGTTTACACTTGCCCAGCTTGGCATTTCAAGCTTAAAAAATTTTCTAAATACTCGGGGCGCCTGCTGGCGAACGCGCCCTACATACTTTATTTTTCTGCGCATTTTCCACCTCTATGCTGTTCCTCCTTTGTAATTTTATTTTAAAATTACAAAAGTGTAAGATGTATGATTTTTAGGCCCTAAAATCTGTAGGCACTGGGCAGTTGCCCCGTTTGCCCTGCCGGTAATATGGCATTGGTAATAAAAAACCCATCTTTTACGAACTTTCAACAAATTTGAGGACGCTAGACAATTAATGTCCATTCTCTTTCATAGATGGCGCCATCACCGCACTTTGCAAGTGAAAATCCAGCTTAAGCCAACCTTGCATTGCCAAGCCAAATCTCAAGCTTGATTTAAGCTTATGTGCTGTCTGGGCAAGAGAATTATCTCCTCACCATCGTTGATGACTTCAGTAGATATGCCTGGGTGATACCGTTAAGAAACAAAAGTGACTGTTTAGAACGTTTTAAATCATTTCGCAAAAAAATTGAAAACCAGGTTGGCCACGAGTTGGCTTTGTCTTTCCCTATTAATCTAAAATTTATAATTATTTTGTTATCGCAAACAAATAATGTTCTGTTCTCTAACTATTTTGTTTAAATTCTCTAAAGGGACATTATGTTCAAACCCTCAGAGAAGTGGGAGACAAGGATACTGAAAATAAGGTTCTGTTATTAGAACATGATATTCCTCATCAGCCGTTCTCAAGCTACGGTGGCTACTGAGGGAGAAACTGGGAAAAACAAAAAGATGGCCGTGAAGGAAGAGGAAACGATTCCCCGAAGTTACGCATTTCCACAAATACATTCTAGTGATTTGCCACAAACATACCGCTGGAGATCAAAAACGAACTTTTTCATGTTAAATGATTTTTGTTTCATGTTAAAAGAAAAAAAAATGTATTAAATTGTACAGTTTACATCCAGACCATTGTGTTATTTTGTGTTAATAAATTTTTCATGTTAAAGTGGTTTTGTGTTAAACATATTTCACTGTATTTTTTATTTTTACTGCTTGTATTCTTTTAAATGATGTAAAAATAGTTAAGGGGTAGTATTTTATGTTAGCATATTTCCTTTTTGTAATAAGTATTTGTATTTCTTTACAGATTTGCTTTCACCATGATTTGGGAAATGACAGATGAGGCAAAAATACTTAGAACATCTGCCTTAAATCCATTATAAAATCTAAAGTTAGTATCATTTTGTTAAAGTTCATTATATATTTTTATTTTTCATTAAATCTTTCCTACAATTAAATCATGTGGATTCAAAAAACCAAATAATCTACAGGTATTTATTTTATTTTATTTTTTCAAAATATTTGCAATTTATTTTTACTTGAAAACCTCAAAGCTTTTGCACTATAGCCCATCTCTTTCTACCAAACAAGTTGGCTGAGTTTCTAAACACGAATCTTAACTATTGAAGGGATATATTTGCTTTGCAGTTATAAGTTTTTATGGATGATTTACTGCTTATCCCAGTAGTATAAAGTATTAAGGCATTTTAACTTGCCCCCCCCCCCCAAAAAAAAAGTCCTCTGATGTTATTCAATCTGGTCCCATGGCCTATTTTCTGAACTATGGATGCAAAAAATAAATATGTATGTTATAAAGATTAGTCTGCATATGTATGCAATTCTTCAAACACTGTATGTGTCTCAGCTACTAAAAAATCATTAACTCGCCTAATTAAAATAATAATAATAAAATATCCCTGATAGTTTCGATCCTTGTACCTTAGTTTTCACTAGAGAATGTGCTACCACAGAGCTACTATTAATGTTGACTTAACATCAAAATTATTGTTGTATACCCATGTATGATACCTTTAGTTGACATTTTCTCTAAAATCTCATGAATCAGCTGCAAATTCTTTGACTGTTTTGGCTCCGGGAGTCCTTTAAAACCCACCAACATTGCATCAAAATACATGATGCCAACATCTGAGCCTCTCCTTGTGAAATTTTACTGTAATTAGGAGTTTGCTGTTAATCGTATTTTCAAAACTACTTATATTTGAAAAAGAAGAATGATTACTTATCTGTGTGTTTATTTGGTGTCTTTTTCAGGCAGCTCTTACTTATGCTGAAGCACAAATGAGAATAGATGATAAAACACTACATGATGATGTTACCCTTAGTTTGAGGGGATTAAATAGTCTTGCTAAAATATTAAAGAAATCGAGAATAGTTAATGGGTGAGTTTCATACATAACTCTTTTCCATTTGAGATAATTGATGCAACGGAATGTTTTGTACTAATTGTAAAACTCTTTTCTCTTCCTACATTTACATCCCTACATTTTACTTTTTGTGAAGAGCCCAACCCAATTTTCAAAAATTTCAAAATTTTTCATTTATATTCCTAAATCAGCATTTCTCAACCTGTGGGGCACGACCCCCAAGGGGTGTGCAGAGAGTTTGCAGGGGGGGGGGGCGTGAGAAAAACCAAAGAGCAAGTAGTGATGCATGTTTTTAAAAAATCATCTTATTTATTCTCATTTTTACTCAAAAATGATTACTCAAAAATAGCATTAAGATGTCTATCTATTTTCACCTAAAATGATCATTCAACCTTTACGGATAACATATATATATATATGTCCCTTCCTTACAGGTACGTCAGATCGATAATGTTAGAGACCGTCATCAACACACTAGTGGACTGCGAGCTCCTGCACCCGGATCGTAGCAAGGACGAGCTGTCGAAAGTGGTCATCAACAGGAGAGTTCCGCTGAGGGTTGATGAAGTCGACCATTTGCACAGGGTACTCGACACTTACGGCAGCATACAGACTTTCTACTTCAACAACAGCGGGCAGACTAGTATAGGATCTCACATCGAAGTCACATATCCTTATTTAACGCAGGCGTACCTAGCCATGATCCTGACAGACGGACTTCTGGGAAAAAGAGCAGCATTCTACACGGCTTCGGTCGAGCGAACTTCCAGGGACAAGCAAATTCTGGATGATGCAAGAGATTGCATAGTCTTGGTCTACCAGGGCTGTTTTCCAAACTACAACAAAAGACTCCTAAAAAACTGGACAGACATTCTAGGTTTTGTGAATAAATTTCCTGTTTGTAGAGTATTTAATTCGCAAAGTTTGCTGAACTTGCTACGGTGAATTCACTTACATTGTGTTGTTCCAGGTAACTCGTTCTCACAAGTTCTTCAAAATAGAATACCTGTAATTTTCAATCTTGTTTGAGAGCAATAATATTTTCAAACCTTGGTTCTCTAAAAATCATCCATGCATAAGTAACTTGTTTCGTAGCATCTATTGTAAAAATTTGCTAAAGGACAATTATTCTTCTATATTTGGAGAGTTATGGTATTTGAGTCTCCATATAATAAAATTTCTAGATTCCCTGAAATAATAAAAATGGATGAGGAGGAGGCATAGTGCGCAGTTTAATTCAATATAATTCTTTTCATATTTCTTAAAATACAATTCTAGGAAAAATCTTTTTTATTGATATTAATGTTTTTAAAAAATAATTGCCAAACATTATTAAGTTCCTGTTAAACGAGCTAAATTCAAAAGCAATAATGCTCCATAAATCAACATGCTTAATCAATGCAGCTGGACTGTCTTTAAACCACCCAGACTGCACAGCAAACTTGCAGCAAGCTTAATTTATCAAGTCAATAAGCTTGAATTAAGCTTGAAAATTCCAGTCGTGTAAGCTTGATGCAAGCTTGAATCAAGTGTTCTAGTTTACACTTGCCCAGCTTGGCATTTCTAGCTTTAAAAATTTTCTAAATACTCGGGGCGCCTGCTGGCGAACGCGCCCCACATACTTTATTTTTCCGCGCATTTTCCCCCTCTATGCTGTTCCTCCTTTGTAATTTTATTTTAAAATTACAAAAGTGTAAGATGTATGATTTTGGGGCCCTAAAATCTGTAGGCCCTGGGCAGTTGCCCCGTTTGCCCTGCCGGTAATATGGCATTGGTATTAAAAAACACATCTTTTACGAACTTTCAACAAATTTGAGGACGCTAGACAATTAATGTCCATTCTCTTTCATAGATGGTGCCATCACCGCACTTTGCAAGTTAAAATCCAGCTTAAGCCAACCTTGCATTGCCAAGCCAAATCTCAAGCTTGATTTAAGCTTATGTGCTGTCTGGGCAAGAGAATTATCTCCTCACCATCGTTGATGACTTCAGTAGATATGCCTGGGTGATACCGTTAAGAAACAAAAGTGACTGTTTAGAACATTTTAAATCATTTCGCAGAAAAATTGAAAACCAGGTTGGCCACAAGTTGGCTTTGTCTTTCCCTATTAATCTAAAATTTATAATTATTTTGTTATCGCAAACAAATAATGTTCTGTTCTCTAACTATTTTGTTTAAATTCTCTAAAGGGACATTATGTTCAAACCCTCGGAGAAGTAGGAGACAAGGATACTGAAAATAAGGTTCTGTTATTAGAACATGATATTCCTCATCAGCCATTTTCTAAAGCCGTTCTCAATCTAGGGTGACTACTGAGGGAGAAACTGGGAAAAACAAAAAGATGGCCGTAAGGAAGAGGAAACGATTCCCCGAAGTTAAGCATTTCCACAAATACATTCTAGTGATTTGCCACAAAACATTCCGCTGGAGATCAAAAACGAACTTTTTTCATGTTTAAATGATTTTTTGTTTTCATGTTAAAAGAAAAAAAAAATGTAATTAAATTGTACAGTTTTACATCCAGACCATTGTGTTATTTTTTGTGTTAATAAATTTTTTCATGTTAAGTGGTTTTTGTGTTAAAACATATTTCACTGTATTTTTTTTATTTTTTAATGCTTGTATTCTTTTACATGATGTAAAAAATAGTTAAGGGGTAGTATTTTTATGTTAGCACATTTCCTTTTTTCTAATAAGTATTTGTATTTTCTTTACAGATTTGCTTTCACCGTGATTTGGGGAAATGACAGATGAGGCAAAAAATACTTAGAACATCTGCTTTAAATCCATTATAAAAATCTAAAGTTAGTATCATTTTTGTTAAAGTTTCATTATATATTTTTATTTTTTCATTAACTCTTTTCCTACAATTAAAATCATGTGGATTCAAAAAAATGAAATAATCTACAGGTATTTATTTTATTTTTATTTTTTTCAAAATATTTGCAATTTATTTTTACTTGAAAAACCTCAAAGCTTTTTGCACTATAGCCCATCTCTTTTCTACCAAACAAGTTGGCTGAGTTTCTAAAACACGAATCTTAAACTATTGAAGGGATATATTTGCTTTGCAAAGTTTTTATGGATGATTTACTGCTTATCCCAGTAGCATAAAGTATTAAGGCACTTTAACTTGCTCCCCCCCCCAAAAAAAAAAAAAAAGTCCTCTGATGTTATTCAATCTGGTTCCATGGCCTATTTTCTGAACTATGGATGCAAAATATAAAATATGTATGTTTATAAAGATTAGTCTGCATATGTATGCAATTCTTCAAACACTGTATGTGTCTCAGCTACTAAAAAATCATTAACTCCCCTAATTAAAATAATAATAAAATATCCCTGATAGTTTTCGATCCTTGTACCTTAGTTTTCACTAGAGAATGTGCTACCACAGAGCTTACTATTAATGTTTGCAGGCATGAAAAATCTTCCGCTTTTTTTTTTTTTTTTTTTTTTTTTTTTTTTTTTTTTTTTTTTTTTTTGGAAGACCTCCGCTTTCCGAAAAATGTTTTTAAAAACCTTTCCGCTTTTTTCAAAAAAAAAAAAAAAAAAAAAAAAAAAACAGTGATTACTGAACCTAAAGCAAAAACATAGCTGACATAGCAGAGTAAACAAGAGGACGATAATGCGCGCCTGGGATGTACGTTTTTCACTGCATCTCGCACTGCGCCTAGACTAAAGTCAGCTAGAGTGCAATGTTACTGATTTTCTTGAGTTGGTAAATTCAAAAACTTCAGAGGGGCAAAATTCTTATTTTAGATCTTCGATGTTTCGAAAGGCATCTGATACATAATTATGTACTTGGCGAACTACTACACAAACAATAATTATCTATCGAGACCTTTCGCCACTGGAAAGCCGTTGTCGGTGAGCTATTGTTACTCGCGACGTGTTTTTTATTGCTGTTTTTGCGCACTTGATGAATCTATAAATTTTTTTTTCACGGACACGTACCAGCTTAACTGATACTTCTATTGTGGATTATTGAGAAAAATGGCAGATTTTATCGAATATATTAGAAAAACGTGGATTGAAAACGAAATGTTTGTGGTCATTTTCGGATCCAAAAAATTTGCTTGGTTTTGGAAAAAATCGTCGGGCGAACGAGAACTTCCAGACATTTTATGAATGCTAAAACTGGAATTTTTTTGTTTAAATAAAGCAAAACTGACGGTCTACACGACAAATAAAAACTTGTATAAAAAGTGCAGCTTTTTAGTAATGGTATTTAAAATATAAATCTTGTCGTATTCCTTTAGGTCTTCAACATGCAAAGGAAAGTAAAATAATTTTATGGTAGTTTAAATATACATTTCTTAAAATAAATAAATTATTAATAATAATTCCAATAAATAAAATACTTCGATATTTATAGCTATTAAAACGTACACGTCTTAATTTTATGCTGAAATAAAAGAATAATGCTTTTTTTTAAAATGTGAGTTAATGTTAAGAAATCCGTAAGAAAAACCAAAATTTTTCAGAGTTTTTTTTTTTTTTTTAACAGTTACGTGGATTTTTACTAAAAAATATGTACCGTAACTTCGTGAAAAGTTAAACTAATGGTAAGACCACGGACGGATTAAAGGGATTGGGGGGGGCGATTACTCCTCCGCTACAGGAAAAAAGAAATTCTATTTTACTTCCATAAAACTAGACAAATTTCAACTAACCGACCATAAAATTGCATTAAATCCGTCCTTAGGCAAGACGTATCGCCTCCTTAAAATAAATAAAAAAGATTAATTTTATTAATCATTTATGAAAAATGTACATAACCAAGCAAAAAAAAAAAAAAAAAAGAAAAGAAAAAGAAAAGATCATTACTAATTTTTCATGGGTCAATCCACATAATACTTAATTTTAAAACAACATTCAATTGATACTTTTCTCTGGGTTAAAAAGTTAACGAAATATGAAAATTTAAAAAATGCTCTTTATTAAAAAATTTGCGTTCGCAATTGGAAAAAAAAAAAGAAAGAAATTGAGGCGACTAGGCGACACAAGTCATGTTTTTAAACGTCTCAGCAGAATTCGCTCTCTTGCTTTATTAGCCAGCTCGCTGAGTGAAGACAAAAACAATAACAACCTTCTCGATGTTGACGCGGCGTCGGTACCTCGGTTTTGTGAAGGCCCGTTTTTCCCCCGTATTACATAAATTATTATTTTTTTTTATTTAAGCACATTCAAAAATTTGGTTTCTTCTGCGTATCGGACGGAAATATTTTCTAAAATGGTTTCACGAAGCTTGTCCGCACCTGTAACTACGTCGATGCTTTAAATGACATAATGGGGAGGAAAAAAAAATTTAAATGCTCCCTGCATGCCGACGTGCCGTCACTTCAAGTGCATCTATGTGCTTTTATTTTTCTACAGAAATAAATTTTGTTAGCATCGGTTTTCACTGGAGCTTGCGCGCTAACTACAGATCAAAAAAGCAAGATCAATATACTAAATTTTTTTTGCAAAAGAAAATTTTATTTCAGCCAGATAGTCAGTGTCCTGGAAAAAAAATCCCTTTTTTGACATGCCATAGTCCGCGGGACTATACTAGCGAAATTATGGTTTACTAACTATCCCCGATCTCCGGGTTTCCATATTTGCCAACTGAACTTCAATCTATTTTGTAGCCTTTTGGTAAATGAATAATTTTTAAAAAACAAGATGTAAAACAGAGTTTTTAATACTTATTGTTAAATTAAAATTTAAGGCATTTTAGTAACTCAACAGAAAAGTATTATTTTCCCCATAATATGTTTATTGATTTCTGAAACATTTTCACTTCAATTTTAAAATCAGGAAAATCGCTATTTCGTTTTATTCTCATGTGCAGGTTTTTCTTTGGTAATTATTTTTACAGTTAATTTTTAAAAAAGCATAATCTTGTGAGTTGGTATTTTGCAGCTAATATAGGAAGGAGCAGAACATATGTCCCTGTCATAAGTTCCACTTCTGTGTGCTGATGTGCTGCAAGACTGCTAAGATTCTAAAATTTTATCTGAGAAAATATTTAGACATTTATTAAAGAATTATTCTTTTTCCAATAAAACAAGAAAACTTCACTTTTATTCTATCATTTGAATGCTTATTTTAGAAAATGTCAATGCCATATGTATAATTTTTCATTCCATTTCTGATCAAAATGAAAAAAAAAAAAAAAAAAAAAAAAAAAAAAGATAGGTCTTAAAATTTTGAGAATCAATTTTTTATACTATTTTCATATCAAAAGAATAATCTGAAATTTGGATGTGAGACTTATGATTTGTTTTGATCTAGGATTTTACGATATTGTTTAAGATAATTATTTTAAATAATTATAGCCTGTATTCTTTTAATAAATATTGTATATCTAAAACTGATTATTAAACATTTACAGTGCATAATTATTTTCTTCAGGATCACAGTCAATTTGTTTGTGGTTGAAATTTAAATGGTAGAAATTGTTTAGTACACCATTTAGTTTAACAGTGGTTGAATTTAAGCTCACACATTATTCCCCAGTTCCATGTTTTTGCGTTATCAACAGGCGCGTAGCCAGGAAAATTTTTCGGGGGGAGATATGAACTTATGTGTGTATAAATAGATGGAATTTCATCACTAATCCAAACATTTCGGGGGGGGGGGGATTTATCCCGATATCCCCCCCCCCCCTCTGGCTACGCCCCTGATTATCAACCTTGTTATATATGCCTGAAAATACGTGCACGTAAATTTTTCAATTTTTTGCTAGAAAATATGTCCACGTGTATTTCCTCTTTTTTGCTCTTCAGCTGTTTTCATGCCTGATGTTGACTTAACATCACATGGGTATACATGGGTATATGTATACCCATGTATGATATCTTTAGTTGACATTTTCTCTAAAATTTCATGAATCAGCTGCAAATTCTTTGACTGTTTTGGCTCCGGGAGTCCTTTAAAACCCACCAACATTGCATCAAAATACATGATGCCAAAATCTGAGCCTCTCCTTGTGAAATTTTACTGTAATTAGGAGTTTGCTGTTAATTGTATTTTCAAAACTACTTATATTTGAAAAAGAAGAATGATTACTTATCTGTGTGTTTATTTGGTGTCTTTTTCAGGCAGCTCTTACTTATGCTGAAGCACAAATGAGAATAGATGATAAAACACCACATGATGATGTTACCCTTAGTTTGAGGGGATTAAATAGTCTTGCTAAAATATCAAAGAAATCGAGAATAGTTAATGGGTGAGTTTCATACATAGCTCTTTTCCATTTGAGATAATTGATGCAACGAAATGTTTTGTACTAATTGCAAAACTCTTTTCTCTTCCTATTTAGTGCTTTGACTTTGGCATCAACTAAAGTAAGATTTGCTATGGACACTGAAACACATGATCCCGTTGATGTTGAAAAGAAAGAATTAAAGTAAGTCTATTAAAATTTTACTTTCTACAAAAAATGTTTATTAATGTAGGTACCATCATTAATGTTTGTAGACCCATGGAAAACAGTATTAAAATAGGAATGCCACCACACGCAATTGGGTTGTTCATAAGCCCGGGAGAAAGCATGGGAACGCGGATGCTCTTAGCCGTGCCAATGATTACGAATAAAAAAGAGGGGGAAAAAAGGCTTGTATGTGGGAAGGGCGTCTAGGGGTAGGTAAGTTTACGAAAAGAATAAAAGATTAACGTTTAAACTAACATTTATTTACTATTAAAAACATACTAATATTAAACACACAAAAGAAAAACATCACGCTATTTACAAATCTAATAGGAAGGTAAATTAAAGTTCGATTACAGAGCATGGTTCACCTATGAGATGGAGACTCCGAACATGCTAATTTGTTTTACAAATTAGATAAACACGCTAAGCGGGAGGGGAAAACATTAGACATTACTCATTCATTGTTCGCGGGAGTCTCTGGTGAGAAAAAGGTGTTCTCTCTGAAAATCGTGGCGTAATGTGACGTCACGCACGTGCAAAAAGCTCTTATTGGTGTCTTAGACCCAACGGGATAAAATTCATAGAGATCGGGGGCACCACCTCTTACAAATAAGATATGTATTTCCTACATGTATGATTTCTGTTTACAAATTTTTATATATTTCTATTAATTGTAGTTTGGAAAAGTGTTAGCATATGTGTATTTTTTAATTAATTAAATGTAGTATTGAAGTGTTTAGAATTGTGCGAATTTCTTGTAGTAGCATCACGTAATTTTTACATATAACTTTTTTCATTTATTGAAAGTTCAGAAACGTAAATTGTGCATCTTAAGGAAAAAAAGGTTACTCTCTGATGTTGTGGTGCTTAATAGTGTAATTAGGGGCTTGCATGCCAAGCTTCCCTGTTTTTGTGTGTGGATATGAATTTATTATTTGTGATTCTAAAAAAAAAATTCAAATTACAGTAATTGTCACACAAAAGTAAGAGAAAATTATTTCTTTTCTTCAATCCTATTATATATTTATTGCTATAATTTATTGTGTGGATGTATATATATGTTCAATATGTATTTAAATATGTTGTACGTTAAACTCCTGCAGAATATTTGCAGCGTATGACATACAAGTAGTTGTCCTATATTTTTGAAACACAAATCCTATATTTTTTTTATGTTCCTGCTGCTACCACTGATAATGTATTTAAAATTGTTATTCATGACCATAAAAAAGAAACATTAGGTTTTTGACACTTTTCGACTGGTTTTTGACATCAAAAACCCAACCCTGGATTAAACTGAATAAGGTTATTCAGTAAAAGTACTGAATAACCTTAATCAACAAGTCCAAACATGTATTCTAGTGAAGAAATTCCCTGAAACTAGGGATGCACCGAATACCATATTTTGCCGAATAACGAATACCGAATATTCGGTTAAAATTCTAACCGAATATTTGGTTAAAATTTATTAAACCGTTATTAAACTTTGATTTCAATGATTAATTTAATTAGTTTATTTTTAAACAATATTTCATATGGTGTAAAACTTCAGACATTAAAATGCTGTAAAATTGAGTATCCAAATGTTACCTTTATACATTATAAATAACTTTTTTAAATATTTGGGAAATTATGATAATTTTTTACCTGCATATTTTATTAAAAAAATTAGCAGTTAATTGGCTTTACATGTTTATGAACACTTAATGTTGTGAAGTTTTTTTTCCCTGGCTACTGTTTCATATTTAAATGAGTCGTTAATAGTAAGGTCAATGTAATGTGCCATAAGATTTCATAAAAATTGAAAAGCAAGAAAATTTAAATCTGAGTACTTTCTCTTACTTTAAAACTAATTTGGTTGTTATACTAGTAAGTAACAACTTGAATTAATTTAGTACTATGGTACTATAATAGAGATGAGACAGGCTCAGCCCGAGCCCAGGCCCGACTCGGGCTCTGTAATTCACGATTGCGTTCGGGCTCGGGCTCGTAAAAAATGTCTCCTTTGTTGAACATACTCCTTGAAACAGATTTTAAAAAGTGATTCATGGGATAAATAGACGTACTTATTTTAAAAAATAGCGGCACGGGGGACTAGAAGGTGTGTGAAGCTCCAAAATTTATTGTATCCTATTAATGAAGTAGTTAAATTTATTTGTCTTTAGCTGAAATTTCGGGCTCGGGCTCCAAATTTAATAATATTGCTTGGGCGGGCTCGGATTAAAAGTCCTCGGGCTCGGGCTTCAAAAAATGAGCCCGAACTCATCTCTATACTATAACATATCTTTCATTCATGATTTAAAAAATATGTATTTGTTTACCAATTGTCGAATACTTAAATTTGTTCACTATTCGGTTGCCGAATATTAAAGTATTCGGCCGAACTAAATATTCGGTGCATCCCACCTGAGACAGCTCACTAACTCACGATAGAATCTGTAAAATGAAATCAAAATCACATTCACAAGGAAAATTGAACAGATACTTAATCCACTCATACAGAAGCAACAACCAACATACATCCATGTAATTAGCACTATAATGAAAATTTGGGGAGAGTGCAGTTTAGGGTCCGGATGCCATCTTGCTTTTTTTTCGCTGCTAGCTCAGCTGACATGCTGCGGTGTTCGGGGAAAAAGCTTGTTTACATTAACTGACGATGATGACCGATGATTGTATACAACATGGCTGTATTTGCATTGTTTTAGGAACTTCAGGTTTGAAAGCAAATGACAGGGTGTCTACTCATTGGGAAAACCTGCAAGTCAGGGAAGTTCCTTTGATTGCAATAGTCAAAATAACTTAGCATTTGTTTGAGGAAAAACCTGGAAGGAGGGACAGTGAAATTTCAAATTTTTCCAAAAGTGAAAATAAACCTTTTTTGGGGAAAAAAAAACTTTATTCCCCCCCCCCCTCCCTTTTGTTGGGGGGTGGGGGAAGCAGAATATATATAACCAGAATTTTCTATCAATATTTTTTGTTCATAGGTTTTTTATTTATGCTTTTTGCTGATTATAAAAATGATATAGGATGCAATATTGCATATTCTTGTATCAAATTATAGGTAAAATAATAATTTAATGAAACATAAGTTAGCCAATGATGATTTATTCTTTTTGCAGTTCAATTATCATGGCAGATGAGGATTGGGGTCTTGGTGCAGAGCTGCAGGAGAAATGCCTTGTTAATAATACAAAAGTAAATTCTGTCAG
The DNA here is from genome assembly GCA_038373885.1 of Cheiracanthium punctorium. Classification (NCBI taxonomy): domain Eukaryota; kingdom Metazoa; phylum Arthropoda; class Arachnida; order Araneae; family Cheiracanthiidae; genus Cheiracanthium; species Cheiracanthium punctorium. Next base: position 12,209 of record JAWZYV010012258.1, on the reverse strand, counting down.
TGAACCCATTCCACCTCCAGTACCACCAGAAAATGCATCAAAGCCTTCTGAACCACCCAAGGAGTCATCTGAAAAAGAGGAAGAACCTGAACTCCATGCTGCTGAAATATCTCTTTTAAATAAATTACTTCGTACCCATCTTGTGGAAGTGAAGCATGACGTTGATATTGATCAAAGAAATCCAAACAGCCCTTTATATTCGGTAAAATCGTTTGAAGAACTAAATCTACGCCCAGAACTTTTGAAAGGAGTTTTTGCTATGGGATACAATTCTCCTTCCAAAATTCAAGAAATTGCTCTGCCGACTCTTATTGCTGATCCTCCCCAGAACATGATTTGCCAGTCACAGAGTGGAACTGGCAAGACAGCCGCCTTTATCTTGGCAAGTTTGAGCAGGGTGGACACTAGCCTGAAATACCCACATATTCTTGTTTTGTCCCCGACTTACGAGCTAGCTTTACAAGTGGGTAATGTTGCCCAGCAAATGGCTCAATTCATACCAAGCATAGAGTTTTGTTTTGCTGTCCGAGGCGAACAGTTGAGCAGAGGTACGAAAATCACTGCTCAGTTTATCATTGGAACTCCTGGAAAAGTTTTTGACTGGGCAATGAAGTTTAAGTTTTTTGACCTGAGAAAAATCAAAGTATTTGTTCTTGATGAAGCGGATGTCATGATTTCCACCCAAGGATATCATGACCAGTCCCTTCGTATCCACAAACAGTTGCCCAAGACATGCCAGATGATGCTTTTCTCTGCTACATATTCGGAAGATGTCATGCAGTTTGCCGAACAAATTGTTCCCGATCCAATCATTATCAAACTGAAGAGAGAGGAGGAGAGTATGGACACTATTTCTCAATATTACATTGAATGTCAGAGTAGAGAAGAGAAATTCGAAGCCTTGTCCAACATTTATGGTAGTATTTCTATTGGTCAAGCTATAATATTTTGTGACTCAAAAAGAAATGCATCCTATCTGGTTGAGAAAATATCCAAAGAGGGTCATGCAGTTGCTCTTCTTTCTGGTGACCTTACTGTAGAACAAAGGATTGCAGTTTTGAATAGGTTCCGCGAAGGAAAAGAGAAGGTAAATAATAATTTGGATAAAATGCATGGGTTTTACATGCATGAAAAGTACTTTCTTTCTAGACAAATTGAAATGCTTTGTATTAAAAATTCCAGAGCTCTTAGATTTTGAGAATTATATTTTGATGTTTTGATGAATTTTTGGCAGTTGTGAATTAAAGTGAGAATTATATTTTGATGTTTTGTTGAATTTTTTGCAGTTGTGAATTAAAGTGGCTACCGAGTTTACCTGATGACTTTAGGATTAAAAAATTGCAGCTATCCTATAGGAATGCAAACTTTTTTGCATTATTTTACTACCGCTATCTTGGCAATTGCATTTAGTGCCTATAACCCACATATACCAAAGTTTTTAACCGTACCTTTTTCAAAAGTGATATAATTTTCGTTTATATGCTAAAAATATGATACTATTAAATTTTAAGTGACTCAAAAATACACTTTATTGATTGCAAAATCCCCCTTCTAAATCCGAAATCATCTAACAAATAAAAATCTATAGATAGTGAGTTTTTGATAAACCTTTTTTGATTGTTTTATGCGAAACTATTTTAAATTTGCTTCGCTCTGAACAAAAGGAAGGACAAATGAGAATATTAGGTGAATTAATTGATAAGACCAATAAAGATCCATTGCTTTTGAACAAGATCATAACATATTATTAAACTTGATGCTTTTAATTGATGTCAGCAAAAACTTGCATTTTTCGCACTGTATCCCTGTTCAACACGATCAAAAAAATTTCAGCAAGATCACACTTAAGAGCAAGGCCATACCCAGGGAGTCTGTTCCCCCCCCCCCCCTTTCCAAATTTATAATTTTGTTAATAAAATAATAATCATGAAGTTTTCCTGAAAAATTCCAGCCTTTTTCACCGTTTGGTGCACGGTCCACCTCCAAAATTTTTGGACCCTCCCTGAAATTTTTTTCCGGGTACAACCCTGGTTATAAAACAAAGTTAGTTATGATAACTAGCAAATATAGTTCCGTGGGAGGTGGACATCTTATGTAAGGTTTGCTCCAGTTGTCATAAACTCTAATTGTAGCTCTGCTTCCAAAGGTTAGATGGAAACTTGCAAAAATATATTGTCACCCAAGGGGACTGATTTGAATGTGGTTCTGCATCCCAAGAAATTTGTCACCATGTCCCTGTCCCTGAACTGTTGAATCCTACCACATAAATTCACAGTCTTATACTTTGCCAGTGAGGCCCATCAAGTTTCTACTAATTTTTATAATGAGTTTTGCTATTTTTGTTAAAGAAAAAAACCTATTTTGAATAAAAACTTTAATTTAACCAGTAAAGCATTAACTAGAATTAAATTTTGATTTACTAGTTAGCACAACTGTAATTTAAATGAATAGGTATAAATGATTAGAATATTGGAAAAAGAGCCTCATGAGTTCAAGAACCTTAAAATCTCATGAACCACCTAGAGCTCTTTTTTTTTATTGTAAATAACACTGTAGAATTAAAAAAAAAAAATTACAATTTGAAATTTTATACTTTATCTATATTAGAAATATATAATTATATATATTTAAGTTGTATTTTTATTTCATTATGTTTTGTAATGATCTTTTTAAATTATTAAAATGTGTACCTCTTTATTCAAGGTGCTCATCACAACTAATGTTCTTATTCCTTTATTCAAGGTACTCATCACAACTAATGTTCTTATTCCTTTATTCAAGGTACTCATCACAACTAATGTTCTTATTCCTTTATTCAAGGTACTCATCACAACTAATGTTGTCGCACGTGGAATTGATATTGAACAAGTAACTGTGGTTGTGAATTTTGATTTGCCAACAAACCAGAAACGTGAAGCAGACTTTGAAACATACCTACATAGAATTGGAAGAACTGGTCGTTTTGGGAAAACTGGTCTTGCAATAAGTTTTGTAGACGGACCTAAAGCTATGTCAGTGTTGCGTGACATTGAATTGAAGAGCATTTCGGAAAGAAGATTGTAAAATTAGATGCTAATGAAATTGAAGATTTTGAACAATTGGGAAAAATTTAGCACTGAAAATTGTTATTAACTGAAAATAATTTTTCAGTTCATTTAAAAAGTTTCATTTTTTAAACTATTCTAATATGTTTTAATAATATGACAATAAAAAAATCATTTTATACTCAATTTTTTGCACTATTTTAAATTTATGGGCTTTTATTTTTTCATCTAATGTCTAGCAAAATCCAATCGTGCAGAGCTAAAAAAAGGGGGGAGGGTTAAATTTTGCTCTTGTGGTATAAATTAAAATTGGAGATTAAATAATGTTTAAGATATTATATATATATATATATATAGAGAGAGAGAGAGATCTTAATTATTCATATAATTTTTTGTTTATATATATATATATATATATATATATATATATATATATATATATACTATAATATTATTAAAATGGATGTGTTTAAAAATGTGTTATGTTATCTATAATGAGACTTTTGTCTGTACATTTCTTGGAATTCAAAAAATTCACAATTTCTATCTTTTTTAACCTCTAAGAAGGCTGAATCGACCTTCAGGGAAAAAAAGTTTTTTTGTGTGTGTACATTACTCAAAGCATTTAATGGAATGAAATTGATAACATGATATTTAGTCATTGTACAGTAAATAAATAAATTGGAATCATTCGAACCCATGTGCATCATAAGGGAATATGAAAAGGCCATTTCCATCTTAAGATTCATTCTATTCGCAACCAACAAAGTTGTGCATATGGTTCTGGTGAGAGTGACCAGAAAAATTGAGCATGTATATATGCTAATGATGCAAGCAGGTTTAATACATATTGAGATTTTATAAAAATTATTTTTATTTTATGCATCATCTAAATCAGTATGAAGCAAATGAAATGAAATTCGGTTACATGATAATTAGTTACTCAGTTTAAACAGTAATCATCAAATTCTTTTAAATTGAGTTTTAAAAGTTTGTAAAAATTGTTTTTTGTTCATGCATCTCATATAACCAGGCCAAGGGAATAAAATGAAATTTAGTAAAGTAATATGCAGACTCAGTTTAATCAGTAAGCATTGAATACTTTCAAAAATTTGAATACATTTTGAGAATATGCAAAATATGTTCTTTGTTCATGCAACATAAAAAAGGCTCAAGTGAATGAAATGAAGTTTGGTTACATGATAACACCGTATAAAGTGAGGAATTTTACATTAACATTTATTATTCATTTTTATGAATGTTTAAAATTTTATTCTATGCTTAAAAAAATAAAGCCATTCTGCTTATGCAAAAAATAGGCAGTGAGCTTGTTAATTCTTTTTTTTTTTTTTTTTTTTTTCCCTCAAGTTGTATAATTTAAGAATAATTTAGTATGTAGCAAAAGTGAAATAATAGTGTTATTTTCCAATAATATAAAAGTTGATTGTTGAAAAATAAATTTATGTAATAAAAATATATGAAGTTTTTTTTTTCTTGCCTGGCAGTCACGAAAATGTAGTATCAGTATTACTACATGTTTAAAATTCAACATATGCTGTACCATATCCAGGAAAAAATTTTGCCTGGTAAACTGTGTGTCCATTGAAATATGTGTTCTCTATAGTTTTAAAACCAAACAAAAAATTGTTTTTAAATTTTAACATTGTTTTACATCTACATTACTTTTTTATGGGGACCCTCTTCATTTCGTAACTTATCTGAAATCTGTAATTCAAAAAAGTATTAATGATTTTGGTGGATCTATTTGTCTATTTATCTTTTAATACTATGAAATTTATATTATGTTAATTCTGTGTACTGTTAAAAGTAATGTATGTTGCACTTGTAATTTTTTTTTTTTTTCTGGTGCACCCAAAAGAATTCCAATACATTACATTCTATGGGCAGTCATTGTTTAAAGCATATTTCAAGGATGTTAATCTATTTCATAGAAAATAAAATTGATACATGTTATGAATTACAAAATAAGGCTCTCTATTGAAAACAGTTTACAGTAGCATTCAATAAATTTCTAATACATTGTGGTTATCCAGCAGTCTAGTAATTGGGGAAAATGTGTTGTTTTTGTGTCAGATTTTTTTTTTTTTTTAATAATTTCCTTTGCTTCTATATTCCTTTGCTATTTGCCCACAGCTGTCCAAGCAAAATGAAGAGAATTGAGAGGAAAGTCAATAATTCTGTGAATCCTCTGTGGTGCAAAGAAAACACACACACACATTTTATGGCTGTGCAGAAAATGAGCATGCAGAAAGGAGGGGAAGGGGAGAGAACAAAGCTTGGTTTTCTTAGAGACAACAGCATAAATTTAAAACAAAGCAGAGTCTCATACCTATAATTTAGTTTTTTGTTATTTAGTTTTAGTGAGTTGAGATCTACTTGTCTCCCATTTACTTTCTGTAGTAGCTTGAAAGGGAGAGGGGTGGGAGAATAGATACAAAAAGATGACACATGTTTTTAATAATCTTATTTCGGAGGAGTAAAAGCGCTTAGGCTTTAGAAATCTCTAGGTATTATTATTTTTCAATGTTGGGTAGATTGATTGATTGTTTTGGTAATACGGTCTTTTATCTACACGTTATCTAGGCCAAGGGGGGGGGGGGACATTCTAAAAGGTCCTAACCTGTATTTACGTGAAGTTTTGGAGAAAACCATTTCAATGTTGAAAGGAAGGTATTATTTCTTCAGTAAGGTAATTAAACTCTGTTAAATAAACATCTATTAGCATTCTTAACATTTCAAGTCAGGTTCTTCCCCCTTCGTTCCACGCCTTTGCCAGTGAACATCATTTTCTTTCTTGGCAACTTCAACTTTCTGCAATTTTCACGTATCTGACATTTGGCATTTCTCATGCTTTATGGCAGTGATCGCGATAACGCGTCTAGATGTATATTTCATGCCTTAGAAATTTAGAATACGCCTTAAGCAGGGGCGTAGCCAGAAATTTTTCATGGGGGGGGTTACGACTACTGCAACTCATATATATGTATACATATGTGTGATAATGTACTGAAGAATATATATTTTGTATGGCAAAAAATTTCTCATGGGGGGGGGGTTATGACCCCCCTAACCCCCCCCTTGGCTACACCCCTGGCCTTAAGAATTTCGGAATGCATGTTTTTACGTATTGCTTTCCCATATATAATTCCGTTTTATGATCTGTGATTAGGGTGAGATTTCCCCTTGCAGGGTTGCTACGCGACCGGGAAAACTCAGGGAATTTAGAAATCGCGAAAAAAACCGGGAAAATGAAGAATTTTCATGAAAACCGGGAAAATACAGGGAAAAATATAATTGCAGCGAAAAATTCATTTATATTTTTTTAATTAATACAAATTTTAAATTTTTGTTTGGGAAAGATTATGCCTGTATTTCGTATTTCAGTAAAAAGTGAGATCGCGAACCATAACCTGCGCCTTGTTTATTGAAAAGCCGGAGTCACGCCCGTCGAAGCGATTGATTGGCGCCAGTGGTATGCCTATGCATCTAAGAGAGCTGGCTAGAGAAAGGGTATTCCCCTTTTCCCCTCTCAGCTACGCTCTGTCGTATAATCTCTCTACGGAACGTTCCTTTAGAAAGGGCGATATTCCCTTTTGCGCTTCCTCCTGGTGGATTTTCCCCTTCTAGTTCTTCCCCATCTGCTTGTATGTGGGCACTGCTAGACACACGTCGCGTGTTTGTTTTTATGGTTTTTACTCTTTCTCGCTGTTTAGTCTTGCTGTCACCTCGTGTGTACTCTGTTTTTTTTTTTTTTTTTTTTTTCAAAATCTGCAAGGAGTTCATACCATGATGCCTTGCAGAGAAAGAAAGATGCTCAACAAAAGTTGCAAGATGAAGGAAGAAATAAATGAAAAGTTTCTGAGCAGATCAAAATATTACAAAAGAAAATACAGAAAATTATGGAGGAACAATCTGCTGGATTGTCTAACATCAACCAACAGATTTTGGAATTAAAAAAAAAAAATAATAATAAATCTTTAGATTTACTAGTGAAAGTGTTTATTTTATTAAAAATTTGCTTTTTTTCCCCAATGAGCAGGCACTTGTTCATCAATCATTTTGCCATTACTAAGGACCAAACTGCTGGTAATAAGTAATAATTTTAATTTACAGGGATAAAAATCTTCCACGGAATTCCGCATTTTAATTATTTTTATTTAAAAAAAATATGTAGATGATATAATCACGGCAGAATTCCGAATCTCGTATCTGCCAACTCAAGTTCAATCTTTTTGGTAAATGAGTATTTCCTTTTCAGTATTTCTTTATAAACATTTCTAATGCAACTACAAAATACTTGAATGCTTATTTAAATTTATGTTTATAAATTTCTTGAATTTTAAATGCTTCTGAAAGTTTGAATGTTAAGCTAAAAAATCATGACAGAGATTTAAATAAGACATTGATTTGCATAGATTGACTATGAGAAAAAGAACTGCTTTTCTTTTAAGTAAAGGTAAATGCAGTTTTTAATATTTATTTTTTAACACTTTTTGTCAATGCAACTATTTACACTGCAATATAATTTTTACACTATTTCTGATGGAAGTTTTGCAAAAAAAAAAAGTAAATAATAATAATATTAAACCTTCCAAATCAGCCTTTTTATGTTATTTTATTTGTACATAAAGACATTGTCTGAAATCTATTCATGAAATTATTTACCTTGACCTTAGATTTATGGGGAATTTGCTTAAAATCCTCTTTTTAAATAATGATAGCCTGTTTTTCTATTGAACACTCTCTATCTAAAATTGATTATTAAATACTTATTTATGCATGAGTACTGGGATTATTTTAATCAAGATAAAAATAATTAATATGGTTTGCGATTGATATTTTATGGAAAACAGTGTATGATGCTTGTCAAAATATTTTAACGGTTAAATTCAAGCTTACGCACTTTTTCTCTTCAATCATTCTCATCCCTAAATTTAGCTTAACTAAATTAAGTTGATAATTTTAATTTAGTTAAGCTAATAATCAATGTGATATTATTAAAGATGCACAACTATTTTAAAATATTAGGAGATGATACTATATTGCGTTATATGCCGTTATTGCGCTATGTCGTGTTTGTCCCCTTTTTGATCAGGGAAAATACAGGGAATTTCATTTCAGGATTTGAGTAGCAACCCTGCCTTGGAAATGATTTTTATTTACAGTTAACTCTCTGCAATCTGCGATAACTTTTAATGTAAACAGTGAAATTTACAGTTAACACTAACAGTGTACCTAGATTGTGTAATCAGTTATTATTATGTGATTTATGTGTTAAATGCAATTTAATTATGCATTTGAAAATGTAGCATAATTGTTCGTTGCTTTAATTACTCCTGTGAATAGGAAAATACTCCTTCTAAAATGGTGAAGGAGTATTTTTACTCTTCTGAAAAAATCTTAGATCGATCACTGCTTTATGGATAGTTTAGCTTTTGCTGTTGATGTTTATTACAGATTACTTTTCATTTAATGAGTGGAAATAACATTTAGAGTTCTTTTACATAGTCTCACAAAATTACATTAATAGTGATGCATCTTTTTTTTTGGGGGGGGGGGGGTTATACCCAATATCTCACCAAGTTTGGCAACTAAACATCACCAAATTCGGTGAAGGGGGAAGAAAAAAGTTATATTAGAAAGTATTTCATAAACAATATTTTTAGCATGATTTATCTTGCTGAGTGCTGTATGCTTGTTTATACACATGTAGACTATTGAATTCAAAATAGCTGTTTCATTTAGAAATACTGTAAAATGATATTTGATTGTCTTTTGATTCAGTAGTATTTTACAAGCTTCTTTAAATATTCATTCATTGTATAATTCTTTAAACTGCAAATATTCATATTCTGAGGTTATTCAATAATAGCTTGGTATGGAAGATATTGAATCAGAAAATGAAGTACTATAACAGAAACTTTGAAGAATGATTATTCATGCATGGAAGCTGTGTAAGACATTCACGCTTTCTTATATAAATTATTTAAAACAGGGGTATGCAGTCTTGGCTTGTGTGTCATAAAAATTTATAGGACCCTTATCCAGGCCTAGCAGTTGTCCTATATTTAAAAAATCTTTAATTTGTCCTATATTTTGTAATTTTAACGAAGTTTCAGATTCGACGCGGCCATTTTTGAGATGCGAAAATCGGCACTAGAAAAGCGCGCACGTGGCTGAAAGCAGATGTTTTTAGGCACCTAGCAACAGGCTAGGCGCTACGTGACTACTGCATTCTCCGCCCCTCCCTCCCCTCACGTGAAGTGGAAGGGAATTTGAGCGGGAGTAAATGCGCTGTTCTGAGAGTCGACCGGTTGCGTTGTTTGTTATCATTCAGTACTGGAACTGGCTTCCTCGTTGATCTTCCGCGTGTTCGTATCTGATTATTTGAGGGTGATTTGAGGTAAAGTCGACTCGTGTGGTTGTGACACCCTCACAACTTAGTAGCGGTAACGTAAATTTAATTCCGCGTGTTCGTGATGCTCCAGAAAACGTGGTGTGTGTCTCCATCTGCGCGACAGTTTGGGCGATGTGATCAGCCATCAGCATAATGGTAGAATTTTAAACGTATAGTTTTGGATAGTTTCCATGAAAGCCATCTTTAAAAATGCCTCGAGACACAAAATTTAATGAAAGATGGTTAGATGAAGATGATGGATCAGGAAACGACATTAAGTTGTGGTGCGCACGTGGTAAAGATGATTTTCACTTTTATTGCAATTTCTGCAATAAGGACATTTCTATTAGCAATAGTGGTAAAATACAGCCTCTGCAAGATATCCTTATTTAAGGCTTCTTGTGAAAGGAGCTCTGTGTTTTTCACATGGACAAGCCTCTGTGGAAAGGGGTTTTTCAGTAAATAAGAGAATGCTGTCTTCTGAGCGTGCAAGCATGAATCTCACCACAATTATTGGTTTGAGGTTTATTAAAGACAACATTAAAGGAAAAGTTAGTGAAATGGTCATTACTAGAGAAATGATAAGATTTTATAAGGATGCATATTCCAAATACAAAGAGGAACTTAAAGCTCACCAAACAGCTGAAAAGAAAATAGAAAATAAAAGTAGCACTAGTACAACTTCAAAATGTACACCCACAGAAAAGTTACAAAATTTAAAAGAAAATGTAGGTGTAGCACAGCAACTTATCGAGAAAGGGAATAAACATTTGGAAACAGCATTGAAAAGAAAATCATTTAAAGAAATTGCTGCAGCACAGGCGCTTATTGAAGCAGGAAACAAGAAATTAAAATCTGCTTGAAATAATTGCTTTATAAATTGTGTGTAAATAAGTGAAACAACATTCATTGCATGTATATTTAATAAAGATTTTTTTTTAATAAATCCTGGATTATCAGCAACACAATGTCCTTTTTTTCGTAACCAGTTCTTATTACTATTTGGGTGTTTAAACTTGTACTTCATTTTCATAACTTCAGTAAAAATATTTCAAAAAAATGTATTCAAAAGTTAAGTTTTTCTTAAAAAAATTTTTTTTAAGGATTTTGATATAAATAAACTTTATTTATGTGTATTAAAATTAAAATTGCTAACTAGTAAAAGTGGGTCACAAAGGCCCATTGTCTTGAGAAATATGGGTTTTTGCATATACAAAATCCATATTTTTTTGCATCATAGTCAACAAAATTTGGGTAAATTACTCAAAAATCTGAGTAAATGCAAATCCTGTATCAGGGTGTCTACCATCATGCAAAGGTCACTAAAGTCACGGAAAAGTCAAGAATTAGAAAAATGGTCACGATTAGCGACTCAACTCCTTTTTTCCGTTTCATTCAAATTCTTAGTTGACGATTTTCGTAACTAAATTTTCTAAACTTTTGTGCACCATTTTTACAGTTTTGCTAATAAACGTACAGTTTACAGCATAATTCTGTCGATCTTTGTTGTAGAGATTGGAATTTTGAATTGAATTTTGAAATCCAGGCTTATTCGCTGATCACCCTGTATATTAATAGTGTTAAATTTAAAAGTATAATTTTTCTTTATTCTATCAGTATGATGCAGGGGTGCAGAAACTGTTTTTGCTCTCAACATTTCCCTCAATCCATATGCAAATTTCCCCAAAATTTTATATGTTTATAGACTTGCATAAATTCTGTATTACCATAAGTGTAAAAATATTTGCAATGTACAAGCTACATACATGTTTACTAAATAGCAATTGGTCCAAGTTAAGAGAAAGCAAACTGCTGATCGGTGAAAAAGTTGAAAAAAAAAATCGCTTTAAAAATAGGAATGGGAAAGAATAATTCGAAGAATTTTGTAATTCATTGTTAAAATCGAAAGCAGTTGTATATTTTCTGCAAAATTTCCCCCTATCCTAGATTGCCGGATCGTACATATTCTGCATCCCTGGCACGAATGTATTTTTGATATTAGTGTTTCGTATTTGTTATGGTCAAGAAATCAAGCTTACTTTATATGGTAGACACCCTGTGTATCTTGAAAGCAAAATCAATATTCTCCATTTATTATTATACCATTAAAATTTGTTAGTTAATTTAAATCTATCATGCAAATTGCATTCTTGTTCATAATCAAAATGCACTGCTTTTCATCCCCTCCCTCACGAAAGAATTAATTGTGCTTTGTATAACTATTTACATAAAATAGTTTGATCAATCAGCAAATTTAAGACAGAGCTTCAGTGCAATGCCTGAAGATATGAATTTATTATTTGTGATTCTAAAAAAAAAATTCAAATTACAGTAATTGTCACACAAAAGTAAGAGAAAATTATTTCTTTTCTTCAATCCTATTATATATTTATTGCTATAATTTATTGTGTGGATGTATATATATGTTCAATATGTATTTAAATATGTTGTACGTTAAAATCCTGCAGAATATTTGCAGCGTATGACATACAAGTAGTTGTCCTATATTTTTGAAACACAAATCCTATATTTTTTTATGTTCCTGCTGCTACCACTGTGTGTCCTGCATGGTCTTCCAAAAAGACAAGTTTTTGCACCTAAATCACTTTCAGGTAATTTTGAACACAAAATTTTAATTTCTTATACCAGCTGTGGAACTTATGTACAAGCTGAAGTTTACACGAAGAAATGGAACTGGTGTTATTGTTAAATCTCCAACACGTGAACTGTCTACGCAGACCTACAAT